>NKCJ01000498.1:0-28383 GCA_003947015.1 Fusarium sp. AF-6
CTCGCCGCCCCTCCTCGACACCCTCCACATCTCACGAACCACACACCCCCCCGTCGCCCTTCGCGCTCTGCCCGCCTCCGCGACCGGTGCCCGAACGGCTGTCATTGTCGTTGCTCGTGTCTTTTGGGTGGTTGGGCTCGAATCGTGTTTGGGCGTGTTAAATTTGTTTTATTCGTTGGGAACTAATTCGGGGGGGGGGGGGGGGGGGGGGGGTGGGGGGGGGGGGGGAATACGTACGTGTTGATGACTCTTTGAGTCCGAAACGTGATGAGGTTGAGATGAAGAGGCCTCGGCCTAGGATTATTCTGTTGGCTTGCGCTGAGCGCATTGTCATGACGGATCTCGCTGACATCATCTTGTTGGAAGTTTGTACTGTCTCGTGTTTATGTTGTCAAAGAGTAGGTATCTCCGAAAGGACGAAATGTACAGAATTAACAATGAAGAAAGAAAGTAGAAGAGAGGGAATCATCTTAGTCAACGAGGCGGCAGCCATCCAAGCTTAATACCTCTTCAACCCCGGTGGACATTCCTTTTGCCTTCTCAGTGGGGGAGAGTTTACACATCCGTGACGTCACCATCATCATCGTCACTTCATGTTTTTTTTTTCTCCTTTCATTCCCTTGGAGGGTTTAGCTCGGGCCAATCGGGGAGAGATCGATCGTAATGTTGCCGAGGATAATGGAAGCTTTTTTTTTCGATCCAGATGCTTGTTCTTTTTTGTTGAGAGCGCCAGCGCTAATTAAGGGCGTTTTTTCGAGGGTAGCTTGGATGGTGATCGTGATGATGGAAAGCTTGGTTTTTGACATGTGGGGGATGATCATCCCATTGAGAAAGCAATTGCGAAAACCAGGCAGGGAGGAGCATCCTAGAGTTCAATACATTGTTCAATGATGAAAGCAATTGACCAGACCAATTGCTAATCCATCACCCAGTGATGCATATCCCTGATCAATTGCTTGACTGCAGATGTCAAACCTCATGTCTCCTCACCTACGATCCACAAAACACCAAAGGGGCAAGGCTTACCTCGGACTCTTCAAGATCATAAAGATACTTAAAATAATGAAAGACATGTTCTAATAAAAACAGAATCCATACACATTCAATTTTTTAGTTTAGTGTACCTTTGTAGTTGCCTTTGGAGAACATGTGCTGATGCTCTTCATCAAACACACAACACCAAGACATATCACATATACAAGTCAGTATGCAGCAGCATTGAGGATCAAGTCAGAGTTCAGTCACAGCAAATAGAAACTCAAATGTTTGAACAATCGTGTATTCTCGTCTCGCAGCTCTGAAGCCGCGTCGTCGCAACCAGACAGCGCCAATACCCAGTTAACAATAGCCACACTGCAGTCTACCGCTGCATTGCAAAAACCAGGCGCGAGGGCCTCCGTAATCCCAAAAACCATCCCAGCAACTAACTTAACTGATTCTGATCATGTCATTTCCCACCACCCTTAACACTCCAGATGCTTGCGAAGGCGAGACAAACATGTAACAAGTAAAGAAAAAGCCGTCTTCCCTGGATGAGACGAGACAGACCAGACCAAGCAACGCTCCCAAGCACTCCATCCCCCTAAAGCAAGATGAGCCCACCTCACGTCCATTCCGCTCAAGAAGCCCGACCAATATCAAGTAAGAAAACAAGAAAAAAGAGGACAAATATATAGGCTGTCCCAGAATGGTACAAAGAAGGATGAAAATGGGCAGAAATGGACCTTTTTCCCGTTCATTTGCAGCAGCGGGATCATACCGAAAATTCGACCAACTCCCCGATGGTTTCCCAGATTTTCCCATCCCTCTTCAAAGAGATGGTATTGTTGTAAGTAGTAGTTGTTGCAAAGCACCGACACCGTTTCGTCTCGATCCGATCCTGACCACCCCGCCAAAAAAGATATTTCCCAGATGCGACCGATCAAAACACCCGTTAAAGACCCCGCTCGTGAAAAGCACTCCTTCTATGTTGTTCTTTTTCTTCTTGATGACTTCATGAACCCATGACCGCGATGAGGAGAAGACATTTTGGTTAGTATAGGGACGCCAACCCTGCGTACCCTTTGTGTAAAAGCAAAACAGTTGCCCATGCCCGAAATCAGAATCCCGTCCACGTGCCGTTAAACACCGATGCAATGTCGTCTTGAAATGCAAACTCCGCGGATTAAAAAACGCCCCGTTCGTGTCGGACAGCCTCAGCTTGCGAGGCGGACACCCAAACCCTAGGTATTTGATTTGTTGCAAAAAACAGAAGTGACCCAAGCCGAAAATGGTATCGATCTTTCTCATGCCGCGCCAGTTGTATCCTCATTGAAACTTGTCGGTTGAAACAAGGGGGGTATGTTGATTAAGGATGTTTGTACAGGTGAGGTAGAAATGTGAGAGAGGTGGAGAGGAGTCGTGGTTGTTGTAGTGTGTTGGAGCCAACAGCGAGGACCACCGCGTCAAGCGGAGATCCAAAGCCTCGAGGAACCCAGCCCGTAAGAGAAGATGATGCCAAAAATCAAGCCTCGGCCGTTCGGTGTGCCCGCCAAGATGAACAGCTGCCAAGAACGAATGGACATAGTTTACAGTTCAAGATGCACCTCTGGAGAGGCGACACGCGGGCCAACCCTGCAGTGATGCAGGGTGGTCCGGAACCATTTACCATCCGCGGAGCGGCTGTTGCATCCGGCCGGGTGACACGGATTGGGGAGGGCTCGACATGGTGATGCCGGTAGCTGGGTTGATGATGGGAATGGCATTGCGGCCGCGGGTGGCCGAGGGTTGGTGGAGCTTGAGGCTGGACTGTTGGGTGTGGTAGCTAGGAGGGATGAAGGCGGGGGAGGTCGAGTTGAGTGAGAAGCCAGGAGCAACAGTGTTGACGTGTTGCGTAGGAGAAGAGTCGGGAGAGTTGCTGGCTAGTGAGGATCGCTCAGATGAGCTGGAGATGGAGACCAACTGCCAAGTGTGAGTAAGAATGCGAATGCGAATGCGCCGACGCAGGTAACGGTGCGCGAGGGTAACTCACGTCGTTCTCGGTCAACAAACCGGGGCAGAACTCCATGTCGTCTTCAAGATCAAAGGACCGACTTGTCTCAAACTTGTTGCGGAAAGCAGACAGTGATGCCGACTCGTTGAGCTCCTTCATGCTGCGGACACCTCGGAACTGGCGCTGCGCATTCTGGGAGACGGACAGGCGGGGAGCTCTGCGATTTCGGCCGCCATGGTGGTTGTGCGACACGGGAGCAGGGTGCGCGGGGTGGGCGTTGTAGTGGTAGTATGCAGACATTATGATTGTGTTGTCGCGTGATTGCTGTAGAAATCCAAGACGTCTGGGTGAGATGTGACTGCGCCAAGTTGGAAGAGCCGTGGAGGGGAATTCGGAGTTGGTGCGGGATTAATTGAGTCGCGGTATAAACACAGACAACAAGTATGTGCTTGAGCAAGTCGTCGTTATCGTCGTTGTTGATGGACAGATAAAGTGCGAAGGCGTCACGAAGGGGAGTGGAATAGGTATCGTCTTTTTGGATCAAGATGCAAAGAGAAGCAAGTTTGTTGGGTGAAGTATGTTTTTGGAGGATGGGGGAGAATTGTGGGAAGTAGAGCGAAGCGAAGCGAGGCGAGGAAGGTACGAGGGGTGAGGGTGCGAGGTGACGGGCTGGCTTTGATAAGAAGGTGCTGAGTCTGAGTGTGGGAGGACGCAGGCGCAGGATGCACCGGGGACGGCGGGCGGCGGGTTGTGTTGGTTGGGGACGTTTAGACAAGGGGATCCACAAAGTATCCCACTAAAATCCACATTTGGGACCCACCCGAACCGCTTGCCGGACAAGGAGATGAGGGTGGGACCCATTTTAGCGAATCACTGCCCGCAAACGCCCGTCCCACTTTATTTGCCACCTTGTTATGATTGGGTTGACGTACAGGGAGCTAACTCTCTCTGGGACTAGCATGTGCCACAGTGTAATCTTGGTGGCATGCTAACAGGCCACCCTTGTCTCTGACGGGAGGGTTGCTGAAGGCGGCACAGTGACGAGTCGAAACCTCTGAACGGTGTCTCTGGTGCGTCCAAGGGCTGGTCAGCTCCATCCTCTGCTAGCAGCTATTGTTGACAATACCTGGTCTTCGCGGGGCTGGCATGCACGACGTGCGGTATCCGAAACCCAGCGGCTACCCGACCTCGTGCCAGGCCATGCCCTCCAACTCCGGCACGCCCAGTGCCAGGTCGACGCGGCCGTCTCGGGGTTCCCCATTCCAGTCTTTCGTCACTTGACCGCACACAGCTTGGCCGAAGCCTGCCCCAGCACAGTCCAGCGAGTTCTGTCCGGTGAGGTGTCTCTCTGAATGGGCGCTGGTTCTCTCAGCTTTGTTCCCCCAAGCTGTTAGACTGTGCAAGCGTGCGCCTCTGTTGACGACCTGGAGCCCATCCCCAATCCTCCGTCCCCAAAATTGCCATGGTTGGAACATCCGACGACAGGGCTGCCAGGCAGGCTTTCCAGGGGTGCGCATCGTTCGTCAGGTGAGAGATGGCAAGCCGTCTAGAGAATTCCATCCTCAGGCACCGTCTTGGCCGCGTGCTCTCCCGGCTCCCCTCTAATTCCCCTGTGCTAGTGCAGCAAGCCCCTTTCTGAGAGTGCTTTCAGGGCCCTCGAAGCCGTGTAATTAGGCGCTTTCCCCTGGTGCAGCGCTCCCGTCGCGGGCTTTGATTGGATTGCTCGACGGTTTGTTTGTTGATTTTCTGAAATTGTTATTATCCACCGTGAGTGCGCGTGAGGCAGAGGAACGGGACTGCGTTTCTCGTCTGCGACTTCTAACCTCTGGTGCCCCGCAATCTTTGATTACCACGGCACACATATCCAATGCGATCTAGATGGAGGTCGAGTGTATCATCCCGCTATCGTTGCCGCTGCCAATCCAACGGCATCGTGCAGAGAGTGTGAGGAGGCAGTGAGTGAGTTAAGGTGCAGTGCAGTGCCGACGCCCACCAGCCCCGAGCAGCAAGGAAACATCCATTCGCGTTCGATCACGGTCTGAGCTCCAACAGAAAATGGTGAACCCTGCTGGGCTGCCAGGATTGGGGTGATGCAGCCCTTGTGTGATGGATGGCTCGGTCTCGCTCCAACTGAGGCAGTGAGCACTAGCCATCGACAGCACGGTGCATGACCTACACTGTGGGCAGCCCGTGGAGCAATGCCTGGCTTCTGGGCCACCTGATGGAGGGCTGGCACTGACCGTGACTGGCGGCCTCGAGACCCTTCCAGGTTCTTGTGCCAGTGAATGAGCGGCGGGCAAACGAGGCCCAAAGTTGTGTCAATCGGCGTCTGGGCATGGGTCCATTGGAAACGTGGCGGGCTGACAGGGAAGAAGATGAAGGTCCTTGACACTCTCGCACTGTGCCATTCTGTCATTGTGGACATGTCGGGAGACGCTCTGCAGATCAAAACCCTGTGCCCTGGACAGCCACCGAATGGGACGCCGTTGATTGTGCCCCCCCCCCCCAAAAAGTCGGACCATTCTGGGATTTCGCAAGCCATCGCCACGAGAGGCAAATCGAGAGAGAGCGAGATGAACTGTCGCTTTCTGATCTCTGGGGTTTCTGGAAGTGCCGTGTGATGTCGTTTGCCGAACTGTCCGTGTACTAAACTGTAGGGTAGCGCTATGATGCCAGATTTGAGTGGCAGGACAAAGCAAAGCCCAGACCTTTCTTTCTTTAACAACAACCACACCAGCCTCTCAGAGTTGACAACCATCACGGATAACCCAGGCAAGGTCAGGGATGGGATCTAGCCATCGTCTGCGGTACCTGAGCTGGCCTGCTGTCCACCAGAAACGGATCGTCTCATCCCATACCCAACCCACGCCTGCAGGTTCTGCGTGCAACCCGCACCCGCACCCTGTAAACTCGCCCTGCCCGAGCAGGGGATTCTGATGGGACGCTCTCTCTTGTGTGCCCTGGATTGGCGCCCTGGAGGGCCCACGCTCCACGCAACCTTCACGCAGGAACTCCTTTGGCCACGGCGGCCGCAGCGCGGGCGTCTAGGTACAGTGTTGTATGCCGCGTATGGGGGCATTCACTGTGTCAAGATTAAGCCTAGAGGGTGCAGGGTGCATCGCCAATGCAGGACGGGTGAGATTGTGCGTTGCGTTGCGCTGGGACATTTCCCGTCACCAACGATTATCGCCGTCGACGACGATCAGATCAAAGCAAGGCGTTTGCGATAAGGGAGTGACGACGGCGGCAAAGTAAACAAAGAGCCAAAAAATGTCGCCTTGCCGCTTTGCCAAACGGGTTCTCGAGCCCGCTGCCGCTGCTGCACGCACCACACCCTCTCGAATGCCGTCGGGTTGTTCTCTGGCAGTTCTGGTGCTCTGCTCGCTGGGCCACCGCCAACCACCGCTTCCTCTGGCGTACACATCCAATCGATCTCGGTTAGATCACCACTGATCCATCATGCCCTGCCACTGGACTGGTCTTTGATGATTTGATCGTGGTCTCCCCCGTCCAAGCGCCTCGTCAGGCTTCACTCTAGGCTCCTCATCCCGTCCACCACGCCACGAGCATGCCCCAACGCTGTGTGTCATTTGCCAGAGCATCATGCGGGGAGGGGTTGGCCGATGGCACTATCTATTTTGGGCAGGCTTTGAGCCTGCTAGTGGAGGTTTAAACCTGGTGCTTCATTGTTCTTAGTCGTCCGGGCCAAGGGGTTGGGGGCAGAGAAAAGAAGGGAGGGCTGGAACTGGAAGGGGAGGGCTTCGCCCACGCCGATCCGTCAAACGTGTGGTCCCTACCTACGAGAACTATCCGTCCCTGAACTCTCCAGATCTCGGGTCTACCACCCGAAATGGTCATGCTTTGTGCTTCGCTTCAGTTAACCTAGCGCAAAGCCTGAGAGAATCTAGAGCTCGGATGGTGCAACTCTGGACTGGATTGTCCACAAAAGTCAAACCTGCCAGGCTCAAAGTCTGCGACAGCCCAGACGCGGGCGCTGACCGACGAAGCAATCCTGTCTACCCTGAAGACACAAGAGAGACAGAGATCATGTCCCGTTTGGGCGCCCTGCAGAACGATCCCTGCATAGTCTCAGGCATTGCTCGGACGTTGTCGAACATGGTCTCGGCACTGAACAACTCAAGGTGACTGACAGGTGCTCCCACTGGATTGAGTGAACTGTCGGGCTTGATCCCACGAAAAGAGACAGGCTCTGTTGAGCAAGATGGAGAGGCTGTGCGAGAGAGATCACTCCATGAGATGACACTCGATCAAGCCTCCTCACCACCATGACCAGCTGCATCACAGAGCAACCAGTCACAACATCAAGACCTCATCCTTCATCCGTGATCTCTGCATTGAACAGACCATGCACAAGAGTGCACGCACACACGCACGCACATCAACCAGTCAGTCCAGTCACAGTGTTAAAAGAGAAAAAACCTCGTCACTCACGAGTCGAGTTGAGTTGTGCCTCCCTCCCCCCCCAGACATGAGACGAGCTATGATTTGATACACACCGCGTGCCATCTTTTCTTCATCGCCACACCGCCATTTCAGACGGACGGCCTATGGCGTGTCTCGTCGGCTACGGCGCTCCTCTCGCCGATTTCGACTGGCCCTGTCTCACCCGGCGGAGAAAAAAAGAAAAAAAGGCGCTTCTTGGTTCGCAAGTCCGAGCTCAGCCCACGCGGAGCCACCCTTGGGCTGAGGCTGGGGTGGTCTCGGAATTCCGTCACTGAGAGCGAGCCACCCCGCGCGCCACAATCCGGGAGCGGGAGGGGGAGGATGATGTCAGTTGCTTTGCTCTTGCTTTTGCTTTTGTCCTTGGATATTAGTCTCATGATATGAGCCTCCCTTTGGATGGATCCGAGTTCAGCTTCTAACGTTTGGAAGACAAACATGCGTCATGCTAATATGACTCGATCTTCCGGTAACGGCCGTGTCCCTTTAGCACGACAACTAACTATTGCAATCTGTTCTTTTGCATGACGAGGCAGCACACAAGGCTCCATGACTTGTTCAATTGTGCCCCGCCGCCGTTTCTTATCTCTATCTTATCTCCCGGGCTTCCACCTCCAACCAATCCGCACTCGAATTTGAGGTTAAAGACAACCAACTCGATCCTGTTGAAACACACCAGCGAGCGAAACACCCAATAGCCCGGCACCCGGGTTGAGGAAAGAGTAAAGCCATTGGCATATCCTCTCCAAAAAGGTCGTTACTTAAGCGTAATAAGGACAGCATGAGATCTAAAATTGTATTACATTGCAATATCTCTTTCATAGTCAATTTTGTATTCGCCCATATCCTTTGAAAGGAGTCACTTAAGCTTCCTTGCCATCCTCGTCTCTCGGTCCCGCGTACCCGGGCAACTTGTGCGATGTTGCCAACGGTCCTGTTGCCTCGGAGACAGCTGGCCCTTTGTCCAACCATGAGGTCGGTGAGCGGCGACCCCGAATGCGGCCTTAGTCTCCTCGGCCTGTTACACAGGCCCGTAGCAGTTGGCAACGGCCCTAACGTTTAGCACATGGACAATGGAATCCAAGTCCTCGTGGTCATGATGACTGATCAACCTCGAGGTCACAAGTGTGTCAATAGCTTGCAACGTGAAACGCCTTTGCAATGAGTAAAGACAACTGTCTTGTTCCCTCGACTAGTTGAGAGTATTGTTTCCAAGTGGGCCTTGAAAGTCTCAAAAGATCTGTAGGCGAATGAAAGAGTGCTTGCAGGTCATCGGCGAGTTGAGATTAATATGACCTCGATAGGGAGGAGGTAGAATATCAATGATGGCGGAGCGTCTTGAGAAGAGAGTTAGGAATTCATGTTCTCATTCCACCAGAAGCTTCATTCCTATCCTTCATACTATATTTGGCTATCAAGTTTTCCAAACGCTAATGTCAACGTTCAAGTTGATCTATCAACTAACTATTAGATCACCTGCACTATGTCTGAAAATCCTTGGATATACTACGTACGATCTCGGCACTTTTGAATGATACTGGGACTAATAATAGACCTAGGGTGCTTTATTGACTAGTCCAGAGCTTCCCGCATATGTGGGAGAAAAGGAGAGGACAAGAGTGAGGCGAGACAAGCCCCATGGCGCCAGTAATCCCAAATTCTTGGGATGACAGAGGGAGAAATACACTAAATCACGATTTATATAGACGATCGATGATCAAAATAAAGGGGGGAGTGATTGGCGTGCCACGTCATGGCTTGCTGTTTGGTAAGTCAGTTTCTCCCTTGGCTGACCAACGTCGCTAAGAATGTTGAAGATGTTTCAGCCTGCATCAATATGTCTCGGACCGTGTTGCCTGGTATGACACCCGAGTATTTAGTGAATCCTAATACATTGCGGTCACCTTTGGATTTATCGTTTGAGGTTGAGTACCTCGTATCCAGGTATCTGGTTGGTATGGATCTGAGGCCTCCAGTGACATTCCACCATCACTCCTCGAGTTATAATGCCATTGACATTCTCTATCAGACGATAGTGATCCTGAATTATAGATTAAATTTCCAGGTAATATTTGGCCGGGGTGCTACGAAGCACTAGTTCGCATGAACGCTGATAGTTTTCGGATATTCTCAAGTGAACCCTACCTAGACATATGGGACCTACCTCTGTGAAACGAGAGTAAGTGTACAAGCTACGAAATCTAATACTCCGAGATCTTTCATCCATGAAGCTAGCTCTATGAGGTTGTATCGAGACTAAAGCTTACGAAAGTAGGATGTGAGTTGACTTCCTCGTCGACAACTGCTCCTATCTCGTCTCGGAGCATATCAACCAACAGGATCTGCTCAAATTACACTTCAAAGATAGTCAGAAAGCGTCTGATAAAGACCAAACATAGACGTCAGAAAACTCTCAATAAATTAGTATGGGACTTAAATTTCCCACGTAGTATCTGAGATGGTTTGATATGTAAACGACACTGGCTCAGCGTCTTGGATGGCCCCACTGGACGCGGCTATCATTTCACTCTTACATGAGGGTTTACTTATGTAACTATTTGGAGATAGAGCACCGGCGCCGGATCTCTCGGTAAGGGCGTTTGGTCCTGATGAGCAGTCGGCCGTTTGGCCCTGCTCGGGTGTTCTTATAGTTAGGTAGGGTCAAGCCAGAGTCTACAGATAAGTCCGGACTAATCCCTATCGTAAGAGTATCTTATTTGCTAAATATGGTCTTGAGATAAAGAATGTGTTGAAACGCAGGTTGTTGTACTCGAGTTGATCTGAACGGCCCTGCACGGTGTGATGATGCTGGTGGTGGTGTTGCTGATTGTCAAGATAGTCTGATATCTATGATTGGGATCACTTGGTCCCCTTGCAGATTTGCAGAACTGATCGGTATACTTCATGCATGATACGTTCAATGTTCAAAGTGAATGGCCAATGTCACTCTGCGCCCTGAGAATGACGGCAAAGTCTCCACCGTAGCTCGGCGCTTGCGGAGCTTTAAACTCGCCGCTTCGCCAACCCATCCAACGTCAACTCTCTCTTCTCACAACAACCGATGCCATTTGTCATCACGTTTTTGATGAGATAACCATGGTACTCCTAGATCTTACGCACAGCCCTTCGTTGGCGTCTATTCTCCTCATTGTGACTTCAGTCACTCTACCTCTCCTCATTCTCATCATCTTCCGTCGTCAATCTGCATCAAACTCCTTACCACTGCCCGACCCCGATGAGATTATCGGACTTCGTGTGTATCCAGTCAAATCATGCCGCGGCTTCGAAGTAAAGTCTGCCAAGCTCTTGCGCACAGGTCTGGACCTAGATCGCAACTGGATGTTCATGTCAGCCGTGAACCGTGAATTCATCACCATACGGCAGAACTCGGACATGACACTCATCCGCACGGCCTGGAACTCTGATACAGACATGCTTACTATTACTCTTCACGATTACAAGATTGAGATACCGGCTCATCCGACTACTGAATGGTTGGAAAGTAACGCTGAGCTGAGTAAGGCTGAGATTTGGGGCGAGAAGACAGATGCTTGGGAATATCCTGCGAGTCTCACTCAGCCGATTTCGGAATTTCTCAAGATGGACGTTCGTCTCGTGTACAAGGGGCCGACACCTCGTGTGCTACGAGGTTGTGGTGCGCCTCATCGTTTGGGACGTACCGAGGCCATCAAGTTTGCTGACATGATGCCTGTGTTGGTGAGTCGACCTGGCGTTGTGGTAAAGTAACGTTGCTCATCAAAGTACACAGGTTGGCTCTATGGCGAGCATCACTGAACTCAACGAGCGCCTGACACAAGCTGGCGAGGACAAGATTGACATTGAGCGGTTCCGTCCCAACATCATAATCCGCGGCAGCATCCCATGGAACGAAGACGGTTGGAAATCACTACGGATCAACGAAGACAAACAAGCTCTCGACATGGACGTCGTATGTCGCTGCCTGCGATGTCATGTCCCCAACGTCGACCCAGACACAGCCGAGAAGCATCCACGACAGCCCTGGAACCAGCTGATGAAGTATCGAAGAATAGACCCTGGGCTCAAGTTCAAGCCGAGCTTTGGCATGCTCTGTGCGCCGAGGACTGAGGGGACGATTGAGGTTGGGATGAAGTTTCGGGCTACGGCCATGACGAATGATCACTTCTTTCTCAGTCCTATGAAGTGAACATGTTGAGATGAGAGGCCGAGATTGCTGAAAATATTTATGGAAGACTGGTTTGTAATTATAAACAGTTGATGGCCGATTATGTGTTCTTGCTGGCTATGTTTGGGTAAATGGGTTGCGTCTTGGGCTATTGGACATAATGTTCTTTTATATCATCTACTACTTCAACTATTGCCTATGTATCAAGTAGAGAAAAGCCCCTGGGATGGCTCTTTAAAACGTATTTCAAGGTTGATGCGTTGATGGATGGGGGGACGTGGCTTTGAAGTTCACATATATCCTCTTTGATTCTTCCTGCTTTGAGATATTGTTATTTGTTATAGTCAAGTTCTTCACTGACCTCTCGTGACTGATTCTTCAGAGTAAACAGCTGATATGTTGGTCTCTGAGATAAATGTCCATATTTTCAACATAACACTGAACCGATATCGACCACGTGAGGCGCAAGAGTCAAACCGCAACACCTGTATCAGTGAATTAACTACCATGCTATCCCCTCCATTCACATCGGAGATGTCTGAGACGTCCTACGCGTGACTCGTCATGTTGTGGAGAAGAAACGCCCTTGGATCGACATGAAGCACGCCCTAATGTCGATACAAGCGCCTCACTGTCAACGTCGAGCGCCCTATATCATAGGCGCCCTCCGTTATCAGTAGATTGTTCGGTAGCAGCGCTCCTGATCGATAGTTCCTCCCTTAGGGGTTATTTCGTAGTCATGATCTGGTGAGTAAGATCTGAACAGGGGGATGATTCCAGGTCATGCAGTTGCACAACTTGACTTGAGGTGGAGAATTGCTGGTTTGATGCTACATGCGGCCGGTCCGGTGTCGAAGCTCTTTTCGGCGGTGCATTTACATCAATCATGAGTTGGGGGAGTCTATCATGGGAGCCAAGACTGGAGCTAGGTTGTAAAGCTTGAGGATCTGACATGGCAGTAGCATACAGAGGTCAAGTGAATGTGGAAGTATTCTTTGATTTGATAAAGGTCTCTCTATCGACCCTAAATTTTTGGAAATACATATTATTTGAAATCATAGTTAATTATAATCTCTTCATACGATAGAAAGGGTGGTAATGGTGAACGCCAACACAGCAATCCCAAATCGCTAAAAAGACAGTTGAAAATCTAAACACTGATCAGACATACTCCAACCTAGAAAGAGCTGTCGCCGCATCAAAAGAAAAGTTGATAAAACTACAATAAGTCGCAACCGTCATGTCATTAACATAGTTGGGGCTCGTAAGTATCGTCTGAGTCACTGGCTTAAGGGGTACACCCGTGGCCACAATGTCATCTGACGGATCGCACAGCTCGGGGTACTTGCTGAAGAAGACGGGGTCGATCTTGTAGTATGAAGCTCCGCAGTCAATCTTGAGCTGCTTGAAGGCGAGGTACGCGTACTCGGGGGAGGAGAATAGAGTCTTTATGTCGGGTGCTGGGAGGGATGCCATGTTGTCTATGCCATCGTTTTCGCCTTGCAGAGCCATGCTTGCGATGAGGTCTGTTACGCTCCAAGGCTACTAGACTCACGTCTGCCAAGACCGGTTATCGAGAATCGTCGGTTTCACCTTGGTCAACAACAATCTCTTCAAGATCTGGATGTGGCCCGAGATTGGCGAGTTGGAATCGACCCATCTCAAGCCGCTCGTGGGTCTAGAGGACGCACAAGATTCGATGGCGTCGACGTACGACTGGCTGCCTATCTGATAGTTGAAGTTCCATATATTCGGTATCCTCTGAAGCTGGAGGGGAGACTTGGCTAGATTCGGGTCGATCGGGATCATGCTGTCTAGGACGCCCCGGATTAGGTTGGATCTTGCTTGAATGGCATCGGTGGTTGGAATATCGATGGTGGAATCGACGTCGGTTGGGAAGGGCAGGTCGGGGATCTGGATTGCTTCGAGGGCAGTAGAGGAAGAGGCTGGTCAGGGGTTTGCTTCAGACTGTGCTTTATCAGCAGTAACCGAGTCGTCCCCTGACGGTGCGTTCTCTTCCTGTTCCAAATATCGCTCCTCGTTCTGTGATTGACGAGGTAGAGTACTCTCAGATCGACCAAGGATCTTGGAGGACGAAGAAGCTATAATCTGAAGAGTGACCTGTACACCTTCCAGCCGCGACTGTAGCTCGGTGATGTGAGCGCGCAGACGACCATTCTCCTCTTCGAGCTCAGAAACTCTCTCATTGTCAGGCTTCTGCGAGGCTTCGGCTCGGTTTCTCAGATGCCTGAGATACTCGGCTTGTCTTCGACGAAAGGCGCGTTGGGAGAGACGGTTCCGGAGTTTCCTTTACACGAAAGAATGAGTGAATGCTTATTCAAATGTTTGTGAGGAGATCAAACATCTTCTGGTTCTTGTCTAGCTCAGATGATGCGGGCTCATGTTGGTCATCTGTCGATGCCCTCGTGGAAGTCATGGTGTAAGTGAGACAAAGAATGTAACCTGCAGGACGGTACGATGACGAGATAAATCAATGACTGTACATGCTTGGTCGTACCCTGGCCTCTATAACTGATAGCTGGCTCAGTTTTCATTGGTGTTATGCTATACCGGGCCGGGCTCAGGTAGGCCAGCGGCCGGAGTTGTACAAGATGAGGAGACATGGAATGACTCGACCATGGCTATCATTTTGGTTCTTAGTTGGAAACACTTGCGGGTTGGCTCCCTAGAAAGACTTCAGTGCTCACTGATCTTTATAAGGGTTAGTTGTAATATTTACTAGATAAGACTGCAATCAAATCGTCTCTTGCTCGCATCATTGTACATGATACCCCGGATCGTGATGAATGATTCATGGGGAGTGACCCACCGCACGGCATGCCATCGCGTTGCGCCCTATTGTCAAGGGCTGTCATCGTCTGTGACAGGGGTCAAGTACATGCATGGCACTCGGTATAAATGTTCTAGACTTGAATGTATTACGTTCAGTATGACGAATGTCTCGCCTCTGAGCTGATATATGCATTACCATTCTCTATGCCGCCAATATTTGGTGACTCGACCCCGTGAAACCCCATAGCCCTGTACCACCCGTACTTAACGCTGTCATGCCTATTATGCAGTGTGCCTCGTAGTATTCTCGTGCCAATACGCGGTGGCCTATCTCAAGAACCAGGCCAGTCCTCTTCAAGTTCCCCTCCTAGCCTTCCCGACATATAGTCATCCAAGGCAGCCTCGAACGCACTAATCATCTTAAAATATTGACGTTCAATCTGTTGAGCCTTCCTGGGCCGGGAAATATATTTCCACGGGGCATCGACCATCTCACGCAGCTCGTACGCCAGCCGAGCGAGACACTTGAACAAGGGCGGGAACTCGGAGATGAGGACATGAAAGTTGTCCAACGAGATGTCCTTGGCTTTTCTTCTCACAATTTGATCAAAACTTCCGTCGCTCCAGCCGTTGAGAACACTCTCGGGGGAGGGCTCGTCGTCTCGGCAGATGACGACCCAGAGAAAGACGAAGAAGAAAGAGTCTAGATCATGAAGACAGGAGTGCTGTCCGTGCTTCATCAAGTCGATTGACATGAAGGGTCTGGTCCCGACGACCTGTTCTGATGTAGTCGGGAGATCTGCCACTTCCTTGCTCAGGTCCAGGTCGATCAACATTCCACGCGGTTCTCCTTTCTTCTTAGTGTCGGGGATGATGATGTTTCCGGTGGAAATGTCTCGATGAAGGATCCCGCCGCCAAAGTACAGAGACCGATGTGCCTTAATGGCATCGCGAAAGGCCTCGAGAAGCTCCTGGATATCGTCGAACTTTGATATAGGACGGCCGGAAGGAGTGACAACCAGGCAGGACATGTCCAGGTTCGCTGAGGGCGAAGCAACAGGATCCGCGTGCGGGAATCCTCTGTGCCCAACAAGTTCCAAACATTGACGAAGATTAGCGGATTCATCAACCACATGATAACTGACCAGTCGCACCACTCCCTATACGTTGCGCTGTTCTGCAAGCCGTAGCATCCGTTCTTCTGGGCTTCGGGAGCGCGATCGCCATGAGAACTTGACGGCGTACTCGTACTCGGATCCTATTGTCCTTGCTCTGTAGCAAATAGTGCGTTGACTCACGATCTTGCGAGGGTGGACAAGTGGCGTTCGTTCCAGGTATAGCCTGGGCTGAGGATAGTAACCGTGAGCCGGGATATAATTCCCTATTCTGTCATAACGAACACTGGGATTAACACCCAACTCGATGTCGCTCATCATTTGGTAGTTCTTAACCACGTCGACGATCAGCTGGTTCATAATGGTTCCAGGCCATATCGACATTGGGTCAAAAGGTGTTGACCCAGAGCAATACATGCCAGATCGGTCAAAAACCCACCGCTTAAGAGAAGAACCATCGACGAAATACCCATGAACGAATAAACGAGTCGGTTGACTCCGGAAAACCTCTCTGGCGCACTTGTACAACTCCCGGATTCCTTGGTGATATCCAAAGGCGGTATCCACGTGGAAACCGACGACCTGGATACTGTCCCAGCTGAAAGGTCTGTCGGATTGGTAAAGAAGAACTGGGTGGCCTTGAACGGGATATCTAAGGACATGTCTGGGCGGATAGGTTGAAAAGATTGCCAGACGCCTCTCTCTCCGAGCCCAGGGGTATAGGGGATATACCTCGTTGAAGTTTGTGGCGTGGAGGTTGTGGTCTCTTACCTCACCCCTGGGTCCCTCCATGATGCCGTCGAGTGATGGCCATACAGAAGACATCTAGGAATTGGATGATGCAGATGAAACAAGAGTCTGGAGCTTGTGTGTGGTTGGTGAAATTATATGAGGAAGGAGACGAACGGGGTCTGATGCCTGTTTGCGATGTTTGAATGATCGAAACGAGAGGACTGGCTTTTGAGTATGGGATATTGAATGAAGTCGTAAACAAGAAAGAGAAGTATGATCTGTTTGTTGAGGGAGAAAGGAAGGAAATGTAGTATAAATAGGTAACGCCTTGGTTCCCATTGTAGAGTTTATCGTATAGAGTTTCGTTTTGCAGCGCATAACTTTGTTGGTGATTGTAGTGTCTTATTAATGGTGGAACTAGTTGTACAAACGACATGTTGCTGTGATTAAGCTTAAGAGATACATTCACTTTATTGATTGATGGGCTTTGAGCTTAACGGCACCTGTCTTGAGTCAAGTGATCTTAACCAGACTTCCTGGATAAAGTTCGCCAGGCAGATATGTCATCCTAGAGTTAATGCAGAATTGAGTTGGCCATCTGGTAGAAACTCTGCTCTCTCCTATGGTTAATTATCTTAAGGAGAATCATGGAGAACACGTCCTATGTCCAGACCACCCACCTCTGGGCTATCCCTCCCATCGGCTCTGTTCATTGTCGCCAATGCACCAAGTTTCTCCCACCAAATAAGACGGGCCATCTCACGCCACTCCGATACTTGCAGTTCTGGCCCAGTCGGGGACGCAGAGGTGGACCATATCATTCAGCTCTTCCCGCCTGCCACCACCATCGAGGAAGCAAAGAATACCGTCATATCAAGAGCGTGTTTTCTTTTTTTTTTGCTACTATGCCTGACTCTTTGTCTTTACAGAAAGGAAAAGTGAAGCACTTGATAAAGAAGGATAGTATCACACACGGTGGGATGAATATTTGACAAGTGTCAACTCCCACGGGTTGACGCATTCCTTTCAGCTTGGTGGAGAAAGAGAATCTTGATCCCGCTCTGGTTTGTTGGTAACAGTCACGTCTCTAAAAGGAGTCATCGAGCACAATATCAAAGAAGATAACGAGCCCTACCCCGTTTACAAACGTTTTCATTCACTCATAGGAGCTCTGATATGCATAAAAGTTTTTTTCTCTCAAAATTTGAAACCGACCAAGATTTGATCTATCCACCTGCAACAGCAAACAAAGACCTCAGACGAGGCAATGGAGCCAACGACGGGCCACTTCGGAAACCGACATAACTCCTAACTTACTTACCTGCCTAAACAGACGAGCGAGGGTTTTCTTGACAGAGTTTTTACGTTATAGTCTGTTGATCATTACTAGTCTGTTTCCTATGTGGGAAGTTTCCTCGTCCCTGCCGGCGGATACGGGGTCATAGCGAGCGCTTCCGGATGTTCTTCCGGGACCCGGTCATCCGACTTGGCTAGATTCTCCCCTGATAGTAATATCAAGCACTCTGTTCACATTTCACGACAGAGAACAAGATACTCTGCAAAGTTGTATGCTACCAGGAAGTTCATGGTGCTAACACCAGACCACGGTCAACTCCTCCCAACCAACGAGGTATACATACAAACCAAAAATGTCCCATAAACGCACGCCTCAAAAACGTTCTCCTCGTTACAAGCACGAGACTTCTTGCGGGGACTGTGGGGAGATTCCAATCTCCCCATGGGGAAGAAGTAGACCCGCATTCTGGGGTTTCCGTCAAGGATCACGTAAATAACGAGACTCGCATTGGACGCCTTGACATGACTTGCACGCCTTATGGCTTGTCTTTCTGTTATACGGCTTTTCCGAAAAAGTTTATAAACGCCATCTCTTGCGCTGCATGCTGATAAGGACTGCAGTTGTTTATCAGTCGTTTAATATCGTCGTCATGGATCACTACATCACCCCTCCTGCCCCTGAGAGCTCCTCAGACGACAAGAACATTTCAGAAATGAACAAGATCGAAGGAGTCCGTCAAGTCTCTGACGAAGCTCTTGGTCAAGTCATGGACTTGGACCTCGAGAGAGAAAAGACAGCCCAGGGTGATGCCTACTTTCATCGTCTGGGCTGGAAACGCCTCACCGTCATCCTCATCGTCACTGCCATCGCCCTAGGTAGTCTGAGTCTCCCCGGAGCATACGCAACGCTGGGGATGATACCAGGAGTTATCGTCACAATCGTCTTCGGGTTCGTCGCTATTTATGCCAGCTATATCATCGGCCTCGTCAAACTCAAGTACCCCGAGGCTAAGAGTTATGTCGACGTGGGAACCCTTCTGATGGGGAAGTGGGGTGATGTATTATTCAGTGTCATCTTTGTGTGTCTACTTACTCTAGTTGTTGGATCACATTGCTTGACTGGCACTATTGCCTTTGTCACCATGACAGAAAGCGATGTGTGTTCTTTGGTCTTTGGGGTCATGTCGGCTATCATCTTGTTGATCCTCGCAATTCCCCCCTCGTTCTCAGAAGTTGCAATCTTGGGATACATCGACTTTGCCTCTATTCTGATTGCTATCGGAATCACAGTCATCGCCACGGGAGTTCAGTCGTCTGAGCAGGAGAATCCCTGGTCTGCCTGGCCCAAGGAGAACATCAGCCTCGCTGAAGCCTTTGTTGCAATTTCAAACATTGTTTTTGCCTATGCATTTGCTAGTAAGTTTTAGAAGCTCTCACTGCCGAATATATCTACTTACAATTCCTAGTTGGACAAATATCCTATATGGATGAGATGCATACACCAGAGGATTTCACAAAGTCCATCTCGACCTTTGGCGTAATACAGACCACCATTTACACGCTCACCGGGTCTCTCATCTACGTCTTTGTCGGACAAGACGTCAAGTCTCCTGCGTTACTCTCAGCAGGCCCCCTAATTTCAAAGATCGCATTTGGCCTCGCGATCCCAGTCATCTACATCTCGGGCTCTATCAACACAACCGTCGCCGCCCGGTTCATCCATGGGAGAATTTATAAGAACTCTATCACGCGTTACATTAACACTGTCAAGGGATGGATTAGCTGGATCGTGGTTGTTACTACTATTAGCCTTGCTGCTTGGATTATTTCTGAAGCGATCCCTTTCTTCTCGGAACTTCTATCGTTGACTGGTTGTCTGTTCGTTGCGGGGACCTCGTTCTATATCCCTCCAATTATGTGGTATTTCCTTTTGAGAGAAGGAAAGTGGTACGAAAAGCACAACCTATGGACGGCGATGGCAAACCTCACTGTGTTCATCCTCGGGTTCATAGTCTTTTGCATTGGTACCTATGCCAGTGTGGTGGAAATCGTGAGTTCACTTTTCGTTTCTTTGATACCTATGGAAAACTAACCGGCATGATAGATTAAAAAGTTTGACTCAGGCTCCATCAGTAGGCCGTTCTCATGCAGTGTTGGTAAATGAGTCGGTGTCGAGGTATCAAGCGGCAGGATTATCTTCCTACGCATGGCCTCTTCGTCAGGGTGAATTGGTTTAGAACACCTAATTTCTGCGGGATGAGCAAAGATTTTCCCTTGCAGGGCTTTTGTAATACGTGTTGTATATACACTATGTAGTTAGTTATGATACCTCATCGATTCGAGTTAGGCGGAACTTGAAGCCCGCCGTCAACTGCAGTGACTCCTCGCTCCGCCTCTAGCGTGTAATCGGATTCTTGTCCTCTTACGATACTCGTTCAAGGTCGACGTACGCGGACCCCTTATTTAAGCATACCGTTATGTCACCTCGGGCATGTTCTACTCGGGCGTCGAACGCTAACAACTCGACAGAAAAGGCGGCGGGCCGCCTCACACACATTGCGTGTTGGCACGTTCCGCTTTTTCTTTCACTCCATGTTCATCAAGTGTCAAGTCAGGGGTGACTGTCCTTCTGGAACTCACCGATACCGTCAGTGACCAATCAAGGGGCTTCCAAAGGTCAGGTTCACATGAGGGTGTTCTCTTGGAGATTACTGAAACGAGCCGTGAATCAAGGTATATAAACCGCCGAATATTCCTCTACTTCGTGCCTATCATTTGACCGGCATTGAACTTTCCAAGCTCTTAAAAAATCCCTTTCTCGCACTAGATCCACGTTCTAGGTTATGCCAAAATTCACTTCACACAACCAACCTTCGCCATCACTATATCATGTACATTCGTGACATCCATGCAGAGAAGGATCTCCAGGATCTCCGACGTCTTGTTAGAGAGAACCCTCTTGGCCTCTTCACCACAGTCATCTCGTCACGTTCAGGGTCCTTTCCACTTCTTCAAACTAGTCACATTCCCTTTATTCTGGACATTGAAGATGAATCAAGTGAGACTGAGCTTGGAACTCTGAGAGGTCACTTGGCCAGGGCAAACCCCCAAAGTAAAGCCTTCATCGAAGAAACATCCGCCAATTCCACACGTGGGTTGGAGCATGATGTCTTGGCTCTCTTCCAGTCTCCAGTTCACGCCTACATCCCTCCAGAGTTTCTATCGGAGACGAAGCCGAAGACTCAAAAGGTGGTTCCTACCTGGAACTATGATGCCGTTCAAGTTTATGGAAAGGCGACAGTCTACGTCGACTCCAAGTCAGAGGAGACCTCTGCGCACCTCAACTCGCAGATCGACGCCCTGACCAACCACATAGAGGTCAACATCATGAACCACACCAGCGAAGATGGCAGATCCGAGGCCTGGAAAGTGACAGATGCCCCTGAGAAGTACACTGAACTTCTGAAGAAGGCAATCATTGGGGTTGAGATCAAGGTTGAGCGCATGGAAGGAAAGTTCAAGATGAGCCAGGAGGAACCCGCCGGAGATCGTGCTGGTGTCATTCAGGGCTTCCAGGGTCTTGGAACGGAAAAGGCTCGATAGGTGGCAGATCTTATGGAAGAACGACAAGAACTCAAGTATGGAAAGGAATAAACCCGGAATTAGCTATGTTTATGTATCAAGAGGCTTGAAAAATTAAGTATTGAGCCCTCCAACGTTCTTAAATCTGGATACTGGGATGAGAAAAGAATCAGCGTACGTGAATAGTATCAACGAAGTCCGAATACTGAAAAGTATTTTATTAGCTATGATTGACAAAGTTGTTTGCCATGCATAATTGCCAAATCTGCCTCTATCGGATAGGGTATTTCCTTGTTGCTTAACATCGCGGTCTTGTTCATTGGCGAAACCAAGCGCCCATTGAATTGGCGACCCCAAAGAACGAAAACATGAAAATGCTTAAAAAGGCTGAAATAGTCATTGGTGAACCAAAATCAAGAGAGTATGTTCTCGCTTCATTCGAGTGCGCAAGGGTCATCCGTGTTGGTGAGTGTCAGACCCGCAGTCATTCGCATCACAATGCGCGTCGTCGTTACCTCAACAAATCTTCCATTAGGACAGGCTGCCCCTCATCAACCTGAATTCTCCTTGGGGGAATTTTGAGGCATTCAAGTTTGGCTTGCATCTATGTCAAAGTGAATGCTCAAATGCAGTGTATGCATCAGCCACAACAGCCTTCAGCCTTGTTGGCGTGCCGCACCAGCCACCGGAAGTTCCGATCGGCGGTGGCGGTCGCCAGCCTCGCCTTGACGAGACCGGACTTCTCCCCTCTTCAACGTGCCTTGTTCACCTCTGATCAGCCTCCCAGCTGGTCCCATTTTCCATCTTACGACTGTCGCAGCGTCGCCGGAAAGACGCCTCGACGGGCGCGTCTCGAGAAGCCATGTCGGCCAACTACTGGGAGTCGACGCAACGTCGCTTCTGGCAGTTCACCAAGGATCAGCTGGTAACGATGCGACAGAAACTCGAGGACGACAACGCTGAACTCGTCCGGATGTTTCCCCTCCCACAGCAGCGACATCTCAACATCTATTTCAACCAACGTGTGTTCTTCAAACCCTGGGCTACATGCACAGCATCGCTGACTTCTCCACAGAATTGATACGTCTAGCTAAGCGCCTCACGATCCGACAGCAGTCCATGGCCACGGCCCAAGTCTACATGAAGCGATTCTATTCGAAAGTTGAGATCCGTCGAACGAACCCATACCTTGTCATCGCGACCGCTATTTACCTGGCATGCAAGATGGAGGAGTCGCCTCAGCACATCAGGCTGATCGTGACTGAGGCCCGGCAGATGTGGGGAGACCTCGTTGCCATCGACACGTCCAAACTGGGCGAGTGCGAGTTCTTTATGATCAGCGAGATGCGGTCGCAGCTCATCGTGCACCAGCCGTATCGGAGCATTAGCGCTCTACGATCAGAGCTGTCGTTGGTGGAGGATGAGGTTCAGTTGGCTCGGTCGGTTATTAATGACCACTACATGACCGACCTACCCCTTTTATACGCTCCGCATATTATCGCACTGGTGGCTATCCTGCTGGCTCTGGTGCTTCGACCTAATAATTCGGCACCTGGACAAAGTTCTGGTTCTGCGGCAGCGGCAGGTCTTGCGGCTGCTCAGCAAGCGCTATTACGAGCCCAAGGACAATCCTCGCAGACTGGATTCTCAGATGCCAGTGCTGCAGAACCCAAGGAGAAGCAGCAACAGGCCAGAGTCTCGCGTGTGCAGAGGTTCGCGGCATGGCTGGTCGAGAGCAATGTAGAGATCGCGTCCATGGTGGACGCCACGCAGGAGATCATTTCCTTTTATGAATGCTATGAGCAATATAACGACAAGCTCACGCGTGAGCAGATCAATCGGTTTGTGAAGGCTCGGGGGTTGGATAAGTAAGCAGGATTTGGCATGCATGGATGATATGAGGAACGAGATATGAAGCGTTTGGACGGTTTGGGAATTACACATACATAGGTACATAGCATCGATGCGGCGTTTGGGTGTCTCGGGTCAAGTTTGTACTGTGGCATAGATTAAGAATGCAACATTGGCATACTTTACGCTATAAGGCTGATGGCTTGAATGGTGTTTGATAAGATCCGAATCCATGGTTGAATCGAATCAATCGACGCCACTACTAGCCACGATATGTCACCAGACTCCAACTTCAAGGTCTTGGTACCTCGGATCTACGCAACCAATCAAAAAGACAGGGAATAACTGCAGGTCAGACAGGGATAGAAGATGCCTCCGGATCCGACCGCAGGGCATCAATTGAAGAACAAGACTGGCTAACAGCATGTTCAAGTGCATGCTAAGCGAATATTTTACCTGCAAAAGAAAAGAAATTCGTTCAAAGCCCTTGAGCCGAGACAGAGCGACTCCTAGAACAGTAGAGGCCAAGGTCGGCGGGTCCTTCCGGGGCGCTAGACATAATGCAAGGGCTCTGATTGATCGCCGAGCTTCCCTGAATCCCCCGGCGTTGGCAGCGGGAGGTCCTTTAGGGGCCCTGACGCCCTGTTACGGCACCTGGACCTCATGCTCCACTGCATAGGTTGGATTGGATTTCAGGCTCTTTTACCCCGTGGACCTCAAAACGTCACAACCCGGTCACCCTCTCCCGAACCCTCGTCGATTGGCATCCTCATTGGATCTTCAGCTATCTCCCGTCCTCCAGCTCAGCCATGTTCTCTCCGTAACCCCGATAACAATCGCCGTCGCCGCACCTTGACCTGTTCCTCTCTGTCGACGACGACGACTCCTCTTGCGACCACCCCTCGATCACCTCTCGGACATCGAATCGCCGGACATCAACCTCCCGGCGAGATATGCCGCCGGCGCCTCCTTCGTCATGAGCGTGTCCAAGCTGGTTAGCGAAGTCGGAGATGGCTTGAGGGAGTCGCAGAACCAGCGCGATGCCCGCGTCGAGGAGCTGTGGACGAGCCTCGAGCCCGACAAGACGGGCGAGCTGGACCTCAAAGGTCTGCAGAAGGGGCTCCGGAGGATTGATCATCGTAAGCGAAGAGAGCGGGAGCTTGAAAGAGATGGACAACGACATGCTGATGGGCCATCGCAGCCATGAAGAACGCCGACGACATGCTCAAGCGCATCATGGATGAGGTGGACAAGAACCGCGACGGAAAGATTCAATATGAAGGTACGCATGCCTCTATCTCCATCTCTGCGCCCGAAGTTCCCGATCCTCCGGAGCTTGCTCGGCAGCTCAACCCGCGATACAAGCAAGGAAGCTCACCCTTTTTTTTCTTTACTCTAGAGTTTCGAAAGTTCGTCGAAAAGGCAGAGAGGCAGCTGTTTGCCCTCTTCAGGGCAATTGACAAGGATGGAAACGGAAAGCTCGACAAGCTGGAGCTACAGACGGCCTTCAAGAACGCCGGTCTCACATTGTCGAACCGCCGCCTCGCCGAGTTTTTCAACGACATGGATCTCAACAACGACGGCTACGTCAGTTTCGATGAATGGCGGTTAGTCACACCATTTTCCATATTTTCTGTTTCTTTTTTTCCTTTCTTTTAAAAATTTTGCCCTGGTCGTCTCCACTGCATCATCTGCGCTTCTCATTCATCCATTCCCCGTCAGATGATGCTCATGGCTACTGACCCTCAGTCATTTTGGCGGGGGATAAACCTCATAACGTCATGTGCCAAGCCCGAGCTCGCACCGGATCGCGATATGCTCTGATCTCGACTGCAGCCCTTCGGCGCTATTCAAGATTTTGTTTCTTCCGGATCTCGCCTTTTTATTACTATTGAAAAGTCCAGATCAGTCATTGCAGCCACTCACTAATCATGCTGCCCCAGAAACTTCCTCCTCTTTATGCCCCCCCACGACCACGATTCTCAGCTCCATGCCGTCCTCGACTTTTACTACTCAGTGGTCAGCGTGACCCCAGAAGGAGATACACTTGTGAGCGAGGAAACATTAGAGGGCCTAGGTACGGACGGCTTCCGCTCCCTTTTCTCAACCCTTTTCGGTTCTCTTCTCCGAGTCGCTTTCCCCTTCGACGGCTCCAGGCCCCCTTCCGACCGGACGATATCTGCCCAAGCAGCGGTCCCCTCTATACTGGATGACGAACCTCAAGACGGGACCGAAAACATGGCCACCGTCGCTGCGGTCCCTTATCCCGACTATGACGACCCAGCTACAGAGACGCCGCCAGAAGTGGCCGAATCCCTAGTACAGCACGTCGACGATGGCACCCATGGACACACCACTGGAGTCTCAACAGTGCACAAGAAGTATAGACTAACAGACTTTGTACCTGATCCAGGCTACTTTGTTGCGGGTGCCATCGCCGGCGGGGTGTCGCGGACGGCTACTGCACCTCTCGATCGATTAAAGGTTTATCTGCTAGTGAATACGACTAGTCGCGCCGAGACGGCGGGCGCGGCGCTTAAGCAAGGGCGTCCCGTTGCCGCACTGAAGAATGCTGCGAAACCATTCAGCGATGCTATTCGGGATCTTGTTAGGTCAGGGGGTGTTCGGAGTCTCTTTGCAGGTAGGTCATGGTAACAGCGTCGGCGATTGAGTCTCAGACGCTGACAACACTAAGGAAATGGCCTGAATGTGGTCAAGATTATGCCAGAGACGGCTATCAAGTTTGGCTCATACGAAGCGGCCAAGCGGGCCCTCGCCAACTTTGAGGGTCATGGAGATCCCAAGAAGCTCAGCTCGTGGTCCAAATTCACCTCGGGTGGTCTTGCTGGCATGATTGCGCAGTACGTTGCGATTCGGGACCTGAATTGATAGCGAACTGACAGTTATTCAGGGCCTCTGTATATCCACTTGATACACTCAAGTTCCGACTACAGTGTGAGACTGTCAAAGACGGTCTTCAGGGTGTGGCCCTGGTTCGCCAGACGGCTATCAAGATGTACGCAGATGGTGGTGTCCGCGCATGCTACCGAGGCTTGACTATGGGACTGGTGGGAATGTTCCCTTATAGTGCCATCGACATGGGCACTTTTGAGCTGCTCAAGAATACGTACAAGAGCTACTATGCGAAGCGCGACGGCATACACGAAGACGATGTGAAACCCGGGAATATCGCTACCGGAATCATCGGTGCAACATCTGGAGCCTTCGGAGCTAGCGTTGTCTATCCCTTGAACGTGGTGCGAACACGACTTCAGACTCAAGGAACAGCGATGCACCCTGCAACATATACGGGAATCTGGGATGTAACCAAGAAGACGATCCAACGAGAGGGTTACCGAGGTCTTTACAAGGGTCTAACACCAAACTTACTCAAGGTTGCACCCGCGTTGAGCATCACCTGGGTGGTGTACGAGAATTCGAAGAGAATTCTTGGCTTGAGTTGAGGATGTCCTAATTGGAAGATGATGATAGGACACAAAACTTAGGGGTCTCTCTCCGACACTCCAACACTCACACGCGCACGCAACTTTCACATTGACATTAAGGCAAAGCGGGGAATCTTAGCGGGAGGACGGGCATTACGTTACGACGGGGGGAAATATCAAGGCGTTGGGAAAGGGATTGATATATCAGTGGATGAAAAACTTAAGCACCACACCACCAAGAGGTGATGGGATAACCGCCGAACGTTTCTCGGATTTTTTCTTTGGCGGAGCTGGAGTAGGCGGTTTTTAGAATTGGATGACATACCTCCTTTTTTTTTGTTGCTCGAGATAGAGGCAGAGCCAAGGCGAGGCTAGGGAGATCTCGCAATCGAAGCTGAGCTTTTCTTGATTTCATGTTAGTGGTGATGTATTTTGACGTTTGGTATGGTGTCACAACTGTGATGTATGCCGTAACCGCCAAATGCAAGCAAACCTTGACCTCGGAGGCTCGAGTCCGTTACAATTTACCAATCCCTTTGCCAATTCATCCTGCAGATTGTCTCTCTCACGACATGATGCGGATGTAAACTTGATCAATTCCCTCACCGGCCCGCTCCGTGTGGGTCCCACTCCGTCCCGGCACTTCGGTACCGAGCGGATGCCCGGGGCGCCGGGGCTGGCGAATGAGGAGACCTCAAAACCTGCAAAGACAACACGACGTGTGTTCAATTTCGTGCAGAGCGGGTTTTTTTCCTGTTGGCACATGGAGACAATGCTTGTTGTACATATCCGAGGTTTTCTGAATATGAGACGTGTTGTGGGGAGAGAGGGAAGAGGGGGATTTCTGGGCGAGGATGGACCGGCGTTTTTATAATTTCATGTTTCTTGACGAGTTTTCTCTTCAACTAGTTCATAGAGTTTTAAAGGTTTGCTTTTGTATTTTTGTTCGATATGACGACTGAACAACTTGAGATGGAGCTTGTGCCTGACGAGACGGTGAGTGGTTTGTCCAGATACTTACATGACAAGACACTGCTGACCCTGGGAATTATAGTTGACTGAAGATGGAGAGTATTCTCTTGGAGAGGTAAGTAATTGGTTATGAAATTTCATGTTGTGCTAATAGAGTGTAGGAGACGGTCTGTTCGACGCAGAGTCTTAGTAGGTCGATTGTGGATTATAGACGCGAGAACGGGAGGACATATCATCGATACAAAGACGGAAGTGAGTTCAATAAAGATTCCCTAGCAATCACACAGAATTAATGAAATGCTCACGAGTCTAGAGTATAACCTTCCTAACGATGAGTTGGAGGCCGAAAGATTAGGTATGTGGGGGATTTGACAACCCCAAGCTCTAGCTAAAGGAGTAAATGTGACTATAGATCTCCAACATCACCTCTTTCTTCTCACTTTTGACGATAGTCTGGGTCTCGCGCCACCGAATAAAGCCAAGTCAGAAGTTAAAAGGGTTCTTGACTTGGGTACGGGGACGGGAATCTGGGCCATGGACTTTGGAGATGAGCATCCAGAGGCTCATGTAAGTACGACCATTCCGGTTGTTCCAAGTTAATTATTGAGAGGTTAGGTCGTCGGTGCCGACTTGTCGCCTATCCAGCCCACTTTGTAGGTGTTGACTGCCATCATAATGAAGCCAAGCTGACATTGCAGCGTGCCTCCCAACGTCGAGTTCTTCATTGATGATATCGACGAAGAGTGGAATCATTCTGCACCATTTGACTACATCCACAGTAGAATGATGACATCGAGTATCGGAAACTGGCCTGACTATCTCAAAAAGATCTACGAGTAAGCATCTCAACCCTCCTATCTTACCGTTTCTAATACCCTCCAGCAACCTCAACCCCGGAGGCTACGTCGAACTCCAAGAAGCAGACCTCTTCCTCTCCTCAGACAACGCCACCCTCCACCCAACCCAATCCCTCCCCTACTGTCTCCACCCTGTCCCTTC
>NKCJ01000049.1:0-135994 GCA_003947015.1 Fusarium sp. AF-6
CACCACCCCCATGGCAACGGAACTCATCACGGCCCGCCTCATCATCCTCCTCCTTTCCCTGGTGGTCACCCTCCTCCTCCTCCCATGTGCATGCCCTGCGAGTGTGGTCCTCACCATGGTCCCCCTGCGCCACCTCCCCCTCCCCCACGAAAGCCCGAGCACTCCCCTGAGCACCGACCTCATGAGGGTGGAAAGGAGCACTCTATGGCTTCGGAGCATGGACACCATGAGCACGAGCACGGTCCTAACCACCACCACGATGGACCTGTATGTCTAATCCCCCAGAGTATATCGCCATTGATTCATGCTGACATTTTTGATAGCCCCCTCATAACCCCATTGTCATGATCTTTGGAATGGGAGCCATCGCTCTGGCAATCTTTTGCGGAATCTGCATCGCCTGGATCCACCGTCGAGTAAACCGTCTCTCCCCCGAGTCCCGCCGGGCCATCCGCCGAGCCCTCCGAAAGGACCGCCGCACTCGCCGATCATCACGACCCACTTCTGCCTTCAAG
This sequence comes from Fusarium sp. AF-6, assembly GCA_003947015.1. Taxonomy (NCBI): domain Eukaryota; kingdom Fungi; phylum Ascomycota; class Sordariomycetes; order Hypocreales; family Nectriaceae; genus Fusarium; species Fusarium sp. AF-6. Next base: position 516 of record NKCJ01000049.1, read on the forward strand.
GCCGCCATCCGGGCATTCTTCACCCACGACGACGAGGATGAGGAGAAGGAAGCCATGCTCCGTGAGGGTCGACGACGAAGAACTTCTTCTGCCGACAGCGTGACCATGGAGCAGGAGATTGCTCAGTTCCGTGAGGCCGCTTACATGGTCGAGGGACTCGTCACAGCTGAAGAGGGCCGAACTCACTATCATCCTCAACCTCACTCCTACGCCCCCGCCGTCCCTCCTCGTCCTCCTCACCACACCGCCTACCCTGGTTTTGTAACCGACGAGAACCTCCCCTCATACGACGACCCTCAGCACGACGCCTCTGTCGTGACAGACGGCTGCCGATACACACCCGGCAGCTCAGACTATACTCCATCCAACACTGCATCCAACGCCGATAATGTTCTGGGCGATTCTAAACATTAAACGCTGAAGCAAAGATTGTTATGAATTTTTCCTTGGCGTGTTCACTTTGCACTATACCGATTTTCTTTTTTTGATTTTCAACAAATAACAACAACGCACAACATGGGTGGACCCAGTAATGGGTTTTTTTTTTTTTTTAGACGTAGCGATATATATACCTCTATAGGTCAAAGGACAAAAGGCAAAGTCCTGAGATGCTCTCGCTTGTATCATTCAACCGAGACAGCAATCCGAAAATTCAATATTTTTTAAAGTCTAGTCTATCTTGCTCTTGGTGATATATGTTATTCATCCATGAATAAAGTCGTTGTAGTTCTTTGCTATTCTTTTCACACCGTCTTCAAGTTCCCAGCCCTTTACCTCACACACATGCCGATACATCTCCTCAAGTGCTGCGTCCATATCCTCACCCGCAATGTGCAAGTCACTCTCAATGAGAATACTCTCATCGGGAAGTGCGCGTAGTACCTCATCAGTCCGTGTACTTGTAGCTTCGGTGCTGAGATTCACAGCTGACGACAGTGAAACAAATATCCGCGCCGGTATAGCCGGGTGGAGGTACTGTTTAAGAACCTCAACACTACCACTAAACGAGTGCAGACATATCCGTGGTGGATAAGGCTTATCCTCATCTTCATCCTCATCAGAGGAAAAATCTTCTGCTCCTTGAGCAACAAGTCGACGTTTCCGACGTGTAATAACCTCTTTCTCATGGCCCTTCCACGTCGCAGCAAGAGTTTCGAATAGCACACCATGAGCTTGAACGCCATGCACGCTGACAGCTCTGCGAGTCTCCGCTGCTAGACGGAGCTGGGCAGCGAGGATGGAACGTTGATGTTCCATTCTCACGCGGTGAGGACTAAGAAGTCTACCTTCACGTCCACCAGGAGTAAGAGATTCATCACGACTAGCTTTATCGGAAGGTTTCCAAGCTTGTGGTAAACGAAAAGCCTTGTCAAGACCAATCTCACCAACGAGGGCTTTTGGGTGGGAATCCAAGAGGGAGCGGGTAGATTTGATAAAGGAAGATATGGGAGTCGGATCCGGAAGGGAAGAGATAAAGGCGGCATCGGGTTCGGGTTGTAAAACGGCGGCGTAGTGGGCCACCTTGTCGGAGCCGGAACCGGGTGTGTCGTTGTAGAGGAGGTGGGAGAACCAGGGGTGCCAACCAAAGGCGGGAACAATAGCCTTTCCGGGGTTGGTGGCAGCTGCTGCATCTGCGACGAGCTGTTGATCTTGAGCTCGGGTTGCCATTATGGTTAGGGATGAGGCTCGCATGGAGGGGATGTCTGAGAGGGATGACATGGTATCTGTTGGATGACAGTGGGCGTCGCATATTGGGAGATGCCAAGGGAAGGGGTCTTGTGAGGACATGTTCTTCGATGGCGCGATTAGGTTTGTGCAGATCCAGTGTGGGAAAGTGAGTGTCAACGTGTGAGTGTGATGCAGACGGGTTGATGTTGGTGTTGCGTGAGGCTCTACGTGCAGTTTGTAATGATGCACAGCAAGGGTATCCATAGTGGGGTATGGAATGTGTGGATCATGATTTCAAGTGGGGAGAGACATGCATTCCAACTGCCTTGCATGAGGAAGAAAGCTGCAATAACAAGAAAAGAGTAATTTAGTTACTTCCTAATGCTTCCATCTACATACATACAGAGGTACTGATAATGCCGTGATACTGTAGCACTCCAGTGATACTCTACAGTTAACCTCGGCTTCCTCCCTCATGTGACGTGCGTGGTTTGTGCCAAATTACCACATCACGCCTAAGCTCCAACCTTGCTAACTGAACTATAGATATCTATCCAGGGTCTTTTTACAACTGCCGTCTACTACAGTATGTCAGGAAGTTATATCTCTCTTGTTCCCCATATCTTATCTTATGACTTATATATCCCCTCCTCGTCATGATGGCGCAACCATGCTTACAAGATAAACACCTCATACTCATATGATATATCCCTCTTTTCTATTCATCAATGATTTCTTGGCTATCATACTGCATTGACCCTTTTTTCCCCGCACGGTTGTGGCAATATGCGCGCCCCCAGGCCAAGAAGCGCGGCGCTTGTGCAGAGTCCGCGCCATTCACATGTGATCGTCCTCACTCTCTAGATACTGTACTTCCTCATATTATCCTCTTTGTAGACTCTGGTGCTACCGCACAGATGTTTCTTCCCCGCTTCAAACGCCTCTTGCAGAACCCGGAAACGACCACCAGCCTCCGCGGCGCCTGTCTTTTCTTCGGCCAGTCCTATCACGTTCCCTGCAGGCTTACATCCCACTAGAAACGGATGAGCATGTAGTTCTTTCGACTGTCTCTCTCTCCTCCTCCTTCCCATCCTTCATCTTTTCCCCAATCTTCAAGTTCTGTTTCGTTCTTTGTCCTCGCAAAATAAACTCGTCTGTAACCAATAACTTCCTTCCCCCCCCCCTCTTATCTTGTTGCTTGCTCTCGTGGCCATGTCCTGCTAGCCTCACCATGGCGCTCCTCAATCCCGTCTACGCCTTTGTCGTTCCATTTCTCTTCGTCGTCACTGTTCCTTTGGCTCTGTTTGCCGGCGTCACCACCACAATCGCCTTTTCCGTCCTCATCCTCCGTGTCCTCGCTGTCTACATCGACGTCGCTCTATCCTTTGTTCCTCATTACTTGGGCGGCAGAAAGACTCGTCCTTATCCTCACAACTACCGTCCTCATCATCAATTCCTCGACGCTCCTGCTCCAGGTTCACTCTTTAATCATACGTCTTCTTCTTCTTCTGGATCGACGGCTCTCGAGTCATGTCTTCGACGTCGGCGTCATCGAAGAAGTTCCAGTGCCTTGTCTACTGCCGGTACAGTCACTCCCGTCAGTGAAAAGGCATTCGGTCTAGTTCCGAGTATTGGTCCAGATAGAGACTTTGAAGGTATTGGAGGATGGCGCCTTGGAGGTGATGACGAGACATGGACAACCATCAACTCGCGGCTTGAGCTGCCAGATAAGCAACATCACGGCCGGAATCATCATCGCTCACCCTCTGGTCCTACAACTCCAGGAGAGGGCGGATACCTCATGATGAAAGGCCGAGCACCGAGTCCAACAAAACGCACCTCAGCTTCTCCAAACAGCTCCCGCACGAGGACGCCATCAGGTCCTCGCATCGGCTTTGGGAACAAGTCATTTGTCGACAGCTACTTCCCCACCCTCAAGACTCCGCCGCCCAAGGGTCTCAAGAGACTCCCAGCACAAGGCCTTGTCGATGCTTAATCTCCCCCGAGTTAAAATATCTCGTGTGTATTTTTAAACGAATTTTGATGAAGGATTAGGTGGGGGCGGATAAGGCAAAGGGATATTAAAAGTGTCGCGACAAACAGCGAGGCTAATCTATCTTTTAATGGCGTTTTTTGACAGCGAATATGATTGCTCTCTTGGATTTTTGGGTTTCTTTGGAATATTTGTCAACATATATACTACAATGTAGTTAGCAGCGGGATACAAGACTGTAGAAAGCAAACCATGAACAGTTTTTTTTTTCTCATGGGTTGAATGAATACATTTGTACGACTCGTCGTTAATCCTGGTATATCTAACGCCCTCAACGCCCCGGTCCTTCCATCATGAAACATTACACATCTGTGACACGCACCCCTTACAGAGTCTGCCAGAAGTAGTTTGCGTAAAAGAAGCGTGAAAACTTCTTGTCCATGTTGACCACGTGGACATCCCCCTTGCGATCATTCCGTATCACCGCCTTGGACCACTCTCCATCTCTCTCGTCCCTCTCGAGGTCGATGCCTAGGCTGCGGTACACCTTGAGTCTCAGCAGCACTTCATCATCAACAGGATCCCTCCGTCTAGCAGCGGCAGCAGCATCACCCTCAACACCCTGCAGCTCCAACTCATGCAATCGTGCCTTGAGGTCCGCCGCAGCGAGAGCAAGTCTCTCAGCCTCCGTCTCAGCATCAGCAGCAGCCTTTGCAGTTCTAAACTTGAGCGTGTCTAGACGCGCAATGTTTGAAGCGTGGTCTGCTGACGAGTGCGAGGCAACTAGGTCATCGTGGCGGGACGTGTGCGTCGCGAGTTGGCGGGAGAGCTTCTTGAGGGCCGTCTCGGCTTCGCGGGCGCGGAGGTCGCGGGCTTGCTGGAGGGTTGAGAGGGATTCTGTGATGCGCGAGACGGCGAGCTTGTCTGGGTTGATGTTGAAGTTGTTGATTGTGTGGTGGATTAGCTGGAGGGTGTTGTTAGTTTGAATGGTTGGAAAGGGGGAGTTGGGGGCTTACGGTTGCTGGTTCTTCAGAAAGCAACATGATGGCGGTGTTGATGTAGTCTTTTGTCTGTGTGTTGTTTCTTTTTGTTTTCTTCCAAGTGATGAATCGTTCAGATGTCCAAATCAGAGCGTGTTGATTGAAGCCGCAAGTAAAACCAAGTCTGCATAATCGGTGATATACCTATCCCTGGTGTTTCTGCGCAGCCCTATCAGGACGTACCTCGGTCGCCACGACGACAATCAGCTTATCAACGCACGTGCCCCCACCCGATCTTTTACCGAACGCCGCACATCGTCATTGTCCCGCCACAAGGTTCCCACCTCTCCCAAGGCCGCCGAGCAAGAAAAGCAATCGGATGCCCGAAAAAGAGCTTACGCGGGTCCCCTCCCATTCATTGCTATAGTATAGCACGTGCTCATATTCTTCTTTGACTGTTGCCTCTTGGGAAGCTTTTGTTGCAACGTCTTCATTCTGGGACAATTGATCCATCATCTATCGCATCTTTGTCTATTCCCCCTCCACAGTCAAAATGGTTACCGAATTACCATGTGAGTTCTGCGCTTTCTTCTACACCCGAGATCATGAACCTCGCTAACACCTTGTAGATGCCCTCGACGCCGAGACGTCAGTCCTCCCTCCCCAACGATACCTAACAATATCCTGACTCTTCAACTACTACAGGCCTCTAAACCCCTCGGAACTCGGCGTCCTACGAGCTCAATATGAACGAGAAGGAGAAATGGTTGGCATCCAAACCAAGTTCAACTACGCCTGGGTAAAAAACTACCCCTCCTCCTCCTCCTCCCCTCCCTTTCCCTTCGCCTACAACTCTAACACTCTCGGGCCAGGGTCTCGTCAAGTCCAACGTCCGCACCGATCAGCAACTCGGCGTCCGTCTCCTCTCGGACATCTTCCGCATCTCCCCCGAGCGCCGCCGCGAGTGCCTCTACTCCCTCGCCCTTGGCAACTACAAGCTCGGCAACTCCGGCGAGGCCCGCCGCTACAACGACCTCCTCCTCGACAAGGAGCCCGCCAACCTTCAGGCTACCAACCTGCGCCAGCTGATCGACGACAAGGTCGCCCGCGAGGGTCTCATGGGTGTTGCCATCCTCAGTGGTGTTGGAGTCGCCGCCGGTGTCGTGGGGGCTTTCCTGTTGAGGAATGCCCGGAAGAGGTAAGAGTTCTGTCAAAGGCAGAGTTTGACGACACACGACGGAGAAAAGGGAAATGGAGGCATAATGCGCGTAGGGTTTGCCAGGACTACACTACACTATACTACTCACTCTTGAACGATTTTTTAACCATGGGGAGCGCGCGGCATGACAAGGAACGGGCGGAGTCTTGACCTTGCGGGTTAATGTACTACTACTATATGAAACAAGCGTCTCTTAACATCCATCACATAGTCTATACCTCATCTCCCAAGTCATGACCGCCGGTGAGTTGATATAAGTCTACTCTTGATACTGTATCTTGTATACAATGACGCATGCAATCTGAAAACCAGTATAAACACATACAAGACACGATTAGCTAACTCAGACTCTTGCAAGTAATACATATCAACACAAAGTAACAATCACAGCAAATGCACTCAGACCCTAAACAAACGGAAACACTGTTAAAGAAATCAAAGATCAAGCCAGCTAAGAGACAAGAAAAGAGACGACGCATGACCATCTGAGGCGTGTCGCCTGCTGAGACGTAATAAAAAGCACCCAGTCTCAACAAACACACGGCTAAAATACAACAAGTTGCTGATCAACCTTCCCCCGTGCTAACCATCCGTCTGCTCCTGTCTAGTTCAATCCATGGCCGATGCTTCATCTGGCCGCAACGGGGAAAGAGGGGTATCCGAAGGCATAGCAGGCGAAAAGGTAAAAGGGCAAATCCGTCTTGGACAGCATCTCCTCCATAGATAGGTATTAACCATCCCACATCTGACCGACACGTATGGACGCTCAACGTCTCTCCCAGCGAGCAGCGCTCCTGACACGAACACCTTTCGCCATAATCTGCTACCTTTTCTCCAAAAGTATTCTTGCAGCAGATCCGAGAGCTAGAACATCAGGTTCCAATGCGTGCCGTAGGGCATGGTCCGAAGAAGAATGCTCGCCAAGACAACCTGCCACGCCGAGACACCTGCTAGGCCGTATAGTCTGCACATCCCGCCTTGCATGACTATTCTTCATAAAAGACTTTTTGTTGTTCCGTCTCCGTACGACAATCATTTCGTTTGGCGTATGCGATTAGGGGACGTGGTTTTGTTGTTGATTAAAAAGGGGTGAGAGAAAGAGGCGACAAAGAAACGAGAATCGAATACAACGAAGGGCGTCGAGCTGGTATTGTATGGGCATCATGGGTACTCAGACATGGATAACGAAGAAGGGAGAAAACAGTCCGCAGGTCGTTAGGGCGCAGGCAATTTAGCGCAGGGAGAAGCCCTTTCGCTTGCCCTCCTTCTCCAGTGGCCGTCCGCTCTCGATGCGCTGCTTCTTGTCTTCGAGCTCCATTCGTTGGCGGTCGAGTTGCTCCTTCATCTCCTTGTGTCGGGCATACAACTCTTCCTCTGACTGCTTGAGCTTGCTCTCCTTTTCGGCGACCTTTTGCTGGAACACCATCTTCATCTCCGCCTCCATCTTGGCGAGCTTCTGCTCGTGCAGGGCACGCTCCTCCTCCTGCTTGACAGCGGGGTTGACCTCCTTGAACACGCTGGGGTCCTGCGACACACCCATAGCGAGCAGCTTGTCGGTACGGTAGTTCTCGTACAGCTGGTTGTTGGTGTGCTCCTTGAGCTCCTCCATGTGGGTTCGGATGAGCATCTGTCGGAGCTTGACAAAGTCACAGTGCTCCTCGTTATCCACCTCGATGATACCCCAGGGGTAAGCACGGCCTCGGATCTTGCGACCATCGGCGCTGGTGATCTCGTTGTTGGCACCAACAACGGCGAAGGGGACCTTGGACATGATCTCGTTGTTCTCCGCGATGGTCTCCTCGTCATCGAGCTCGTATCGGGGGCCCTCGAAGATCTGGATTCCGTGGTACTTGATGTCGGCCAAGATCTGCGCGTGGTTAGCGTTTGATGTCTAGAATAGTAACAGGCAACTTACTCTGGCCTTGAAGTTGGCAATCTCCTCATCAGTGAGGGTATCGGCCTTGGCAATGACGGGGATCAGGTTGACCTTGGTGTGCAGGCGTCGCATCACCTCAATGTCAAGAGGCTTCAGGGAGTGGCCAGTGGGCTGGATGAAGAAAACACAGGCGTGAATTCGGTTGTCAACAATGTTCATGCGGTTGACCTTGTTCTCGGCGTCGAGGTACGAGTCGAATCGCTGCTCAATGTTGTCGACAATGGGGCGCCACGACTCGTCGTTGTTCACAAAGTCGCCGAACCCAGGGGTATCAACAACGGTGAGGCGAAGACGGACACCGGCCTCCTCAATATCGGCGCTGATGGACTGAATGGTGACGGTCTTGGGAATGATGTCGAGGCTAGGGCCCTTGCGCTCCTTGGGAGGGTAGAGCGAGGTGTTGAAGAGGGTGTTAACCAGAGTAGACTTGCCCAGGCCGGACTCGCCTAGTACTGTTAGCAGACTCCTATAAGATGGCCGTCATTTAACTTACCAACCACCATCACGTTAAAGTTGAAGCCCTTTCGGACACTCTTGCGGTGCCACTGGTTGGGCAGGTTGGCGAAACCAACATATCCAGTGAGCTTTCTTCGGACAATGTTCCGGTTGTCAGCGGCGGGAGGCGGCTGGGAGGGAACTGTGCATGGTTAGTGGAAAGCTAGATAGAAGTCGGGATGTAACTTACCATTAGGGGGCGAGGCTGAAGGGGCCAGAGCCGGGGATTCGCTGCCGGGAGAAGCTATTAATAGAGTGTTAGCAGGTGACGAGGAAAATTGATGTATAAATATTCTAGCAGATGCAGAGGCAAGAGGAATCCTGACTCGATGAATCTGCTGCACTTTGTTGGCCACTTGCGAGGATCAATCTGGCGATCTTCTTGGTGCCGATTCTCGAGGGTCTGAGCTGATTCCAATCGGGCGATTGGGTAGGGTCGACGTATAGCTCGTCAAAGCTCATGGGATTCATCGGGCTCAATGTCGGAGGTTCCTCTGCTTCGACCGCGAGCATGCTGCGATACTGGACGGTTGCAAGGCTGGAATCAGGAGATGGGGATTGGTTCTCCTGTCCCACCGGAAGGCTGCTCGCTCTCTTGGAATCATTGGACGTTTTCGCACTCGACTCGACAGGGGATGTAGAGGTCAACGAAAATGTGCCCTTGTCGAAATGCACACTCCGGGTGCGTGCCTTGACGTGTTGGATCAGGTCGAAGGTCATGGCTGATCCAGGGGTTGCAGTGAAGAGCTGATTTTCAACGAGGAATGCTTCGAGACCAAAAAGGGGCTAAGAAGAGGACCCAAGAAAGCGTAGATGGCGGAAGAACGAATGTCGTCGCGTTATCGAGAAGCGATGGTGATGATGAGAGAAGCCGGTCCAGCTCCAGAGCAAGTTGTCCTCGTGGCCAAGAGGGGGCAGCTCCTTCCTCCTCTCCTCTGCCTCTGCTGGCTGCCATGTGGCGTGGTCTGCGCACGCGAAAAAGAAAGAAGCATCTTACCCATAGTGATGTATCAAGAACGATCGATGAAAAGGGACTCGTGGGAAAGTACGGGTTCTAGAGGTCGAGATTAGCTACGTCAGGAGAAAGGCCAGCTATACGAGGTCGGTTCGGAGGGAGACGACGAGAGAAAGGGCCGCGGTCAACACAGATGCTGCTCAGGCTACAGGCGCATCCGTCGAGGAGTTGTCGAAGCAAATCTGAGTCTATCGAGGGCGCGCTTTCTCGAGTCGTGGGAGTGTCGGGGCGGGCAGGGAGAGTCGAGAGGTGGAACGAGGACAGCAACTCACCCGGAATTAATTACCAGGAGACGCGTGTCAATGGGCGTCGCAAGTCGGCAAGACGAAGGATTAGAAGGAAGGCCTCAAAGTGTCGACACGGAACCTGCTCTCACGCGCGATGGGAGGCGATCGAGAGAAAGTACTTAGCAATGATGAGGAACGGAACGGGGGTAAAAGAGAGTCGAGGAGAAGAAGGGAAATTTTGGGTGCGAGCGACAGGCGGAACAAGGAGACGAAATTCTGATGTGCTGTTCTCCCCCAGCAGAAGCGTCCTTGGGCAGAGCGTGCCGGCCTGGTCCTGCAACAAAAGGGGTTTCTGACGCTATGCCTTAAGAGGATTAGCGTCTCAGGGGGCGGGCTCCCAAGGCCCAGGGGCAAGCTCTGGAGAATTAGCGGGCAGGGCTGCTGGAAGGTCGCTGGACGGCCACTATCAGTCCACGCTCCTGATTGGTTGCTGGGGGTACGGGTCCAATTAACGGCCTTGACAGGGGTTAAATGGCATTGTGCTGGAGCTCTCCTTCCCCCAATCTCCCAGCCTCCAAGCCTGAAGCAAATTACCTGTACTTGGTGAGACGTAGTAATAAGGCTCTGGGCTGCAGTCGCTGAGTCTTGGATCGTTTCGCTGTTGATCTTGTTTTGCCGTTCGTGGAGTCCCTTTAATGGAGCTCACGGCCCAGTGTCATTAGGAGCTCCCTTAGGCTCCGAGCTTAAGCTTGGTTCCAAAAGGGGAACGGCAGTCCAGCCTGGTCGCGTCGCATGGATGGGACGACGCGCCAAGGGATTCGGCATCTCGAGACGACCATCTTTAAGGAGGTTACAGTTCTCCTATCTCTGCGCAGGTTAATGCATTCTCTTAATGTGATGCGGTGGCACGAACAATCTCAGCCATAATGGTCTCAACTACCGCCATTCCTTACACAACACGGCATAGGAAGGCAAGACATCAAGGAGCCTAGCCAAGCACCCTTGACGAGTGGTCTGAAGCACACAACAAGACATGCCCGCTGCTTGAAATTTGATCACCAGCAAATAGTCGGTCTGTGTTGGGGTATGCAACTCCTTAGGTTCTCAGAGTTGCGAGGCCGTTGGCGTTAGGAGCTCCAGTTACAGCTCTAGAGCTCTATCGATACTGAGTTAGTCATATCAACAAGTATCGACAATGACACGCTCGTCTTCAAATGTGCCAAACTCTCCTGTCTTCTCTGACCGTCACATCGCCCAAACGCTGTCAAGTGGCGCGCCTCGGCCGCTCCCACGTCTGTGCTAGAGCCCGTCCATCCCTCGTTTATTCCCCGTCAAACATCAAACACAGCCAACTTCCGTCAAGTTGTTTCCCTTCCCATGGTGGGTCTTGGGCCCCGGCCCAGCCCGGCTCCGCCAAGGTGCCACTCGACCGCCTCTCGATACCATCCATCCACGTCACTCGACATGAGCCAACCCCGTCTCACTTACAGTAGGTAATACGTGGTCGACGCATGTATTGTTGTGGCTGTTCGTCCGCCTCGATTTAAATACTGCAAATTCTCAGCGAAATACACAGCAAAAACGGCCAGGTCTTTGAGAGTCTATCCAAAGCGCGTCCTCGGAAACACTTTTCGCCAGCCGAGAAAGACGCCAGAAAGATGAAACTCCTCTAAGGATGATACTAAAGGTTTAGCAAAATTTAGAAAATAATAAGTAGGATATTCTCATGATCCTTCATGTTTTTATGGTGGTTTTGTATTGTGTTTATGTTGATTTTCTACCATGCAAACCAGAATGCGGCCACCGGAACGCCTAGTGCCCTTGTTGTAAGTGCTAGTTGTATAGGGTAACTAAATCATCATCAACCACCTGACGATAGAAGACTACATGTCGACATCCTGTCACGTCATTCTTTTCGTGTCAAGCATTCGATCTTGTTTGTCCTAAGCTCCTGTCCCTGGACCCGGCTCTATACAGGCAGAGATCTTGCTTGCTCTCTAGCCTGTCTCGCCGTCGTCACCTGGCCCCATTATCCCTACCCTACCCTACCCCTTCCCGTACCCAATGGCTACCTGGAGTTAACCAAGTACACTTCGAAACACGTACTCACCCCCCTATCTATTGCTATCGACATGCTGCTTTAGTGTCTGGAGTATGCTGACATCATTGACAGGTCGTTCTTCTTGGTCCCTTTTGAAGCATTTCTTTCTTTCATCATTTTTCTTTTGATCTGACATTCTTTCTTCTTCAGACTCAACAGTTCGACCTTGTGGACCGGACCTTGGACCGAACCGTCGTCTCTCCAAGGGATAACACAACCAGTGGGGAGCCCTCGGCACCATCTTGGATGTCGGGTGGCAACTTCAGGTTCATTCTCGCACAGGACCAAGCGTCAAGGGCCAGTCACATACATGCGTTGTAGCTGGGTCAGCCAGTTTCGGGACCAAGAAGAAGAACAGGAGAAAATTCAAGAAGACGGCTGATGGCTTGGAAGACGCGGCCCAGGCCACCGTGGCTGACGGCACTGCTCTTGACTGGAGTAGCCGGCCTGGCGACTTGCCATCTCGAACATCAGCAGGCGGTTGGTCCCTCTTCCAAAGATGCGTGGGAGTACCTGAACGTCGTAAGACACTCAATTCCGGACGGGCCATTTGTAAATACCCCTCGCCGATGCAAGGCTTCGAGAATAGTCCTCTGAATACACGATTTTGTTGGTCTTCATGTTATCTGATCTTGATCAAGATCATTCACGTGAACGGGAGAAAAAAATACGTACTGTATCTAAGAAAAGGATGAAAGTGGGGCGAGGTGCATGGTGGCGCGCGGGCTGCCGTTGGGCCCCACAAGGCTAGTCCAAATTTGGTAAATACACCATATCACGCAAATCTGAAATCTCGAAACGCATCCCAACTTCAAGACAAGATGTCCGAGTGGTTAAGGAGTAAGACTTGAAATCCTCTTGATATCTTATGGCTTCGGCCGCGTAGGTTCGAACCCTGCTCTTGTCGCTTTAAACGGAGCTCTGTGGAATTTTCCAGAATTTTTCTTTTTGGAATGCGTTTTTGCTCGCCACCGCGCGAAATCAGGCCCCCATTGTGATATTTTGACTATGGCCTACTTCAATTCAACCGTAGGAACAAGTTTCGCCAAGTGGCAGAAGCGCTCCTGATACCCTCCGGCCGCTAGACAGCGAAATGTGTCTCCAGGATGCTGCTTGGACATGGATGAAAGGAAGGGTAAATCCTTCCATTGAAGCTTCATCCTGGCAAGTATGGCGAGTTCAGTGCTTGCTTGATGAAGATATCAGATGGTGGGCGATTATCTTGGTTGAAGCTTGCTCAATGATGGTCAACGCTGCGCCAACTGGGGTCACCAATTTTGGTCGGTGGCTGGGAACGTTAGGGGACTCATGTGGATTTTTTTATTACGCAAAAATCCCGTTTGAATTTCCTAGAATTGCAATTCGTTCATGCTCACAAGTGTTCGCATAACTACCTACCAACAGTGTCACGGGGAACAGGGAGTTGCTCTATGACACACCACCACCAAGGGAGACCATACTGCCGCAATACATCGAGAATAGTAGATCTGTATCTCTCCTTCATTCTCCTCCGTCCTTGTTTTGTCGTGTAATACACCCCCCTGCCCTGAGGACATGAAGGTGGATATCGAGGTCGTCCATCACCAAATTCGGAATAGACAACGTGGCCGAGTGGTTAAGGCGATGCCCTGCTATCCTGCATATCTAGGCATTGTGTTCGCACGCGTAGGTTCGAATCCTGCCGTTGTCGATCCTATTTTTGCTCTTTCAACTGCTTTTTTGTTGGTGAACTCGCTCTGCTCACAGCGTGGTGTTTGTGGTTCATCTCGCTATCACTTGCTCTTTTGTCGCTGCTCCAGGCGAAAGTTGTCATTGCTCTGGGCTTACGATGCTGGCCTGCTAATCAGCAGCCTCATGTCTTTGCATATTCCTATCCTTTTGCAGGTCTTGCAAATTTTGTGACCTGCGCAGCGCGGAGAACAGCTTTGTTCCTCGTTTTCGGCTGAGGAAGTAAGGTCCGGGCCGTGTGGGGCCGTATGGGGCTGTATGGGGCCGTACCGTTGACCAAGAACATCACGGCAGCAAAGAAATGAGCACATCCTGGTCTAAGTATTGTCATAAAGCTACAATATATAAGGGACTTCCAGAATTTGATGTCTTGAGCGTATCAGACATTTGCCGCAAGCATGGCCACTCGGCCGATGCCTGTTGGCATCACCGTGGCTGCGGGAAGACAAGGGTACCCGAATTGGGATGATGAAAGGTTGGTGATTCTCCTGTCTAAAGGAACTCCTTGTGGCGTTTCATTTTGTAGTAAAGTACATGTGCCAGAAGGCTCCTTCCACAGTGGGAAACCAGCTGTTTCCCCCTTCATCATCTTGGATGTTGGGATGATCGGGTCAGGCCAGAGCCAAGTATAAATAGCTGGTATAGATGTGTTGTAATGGGAATAAACCGGTGCCCGGTCAAGAAGAAGAAGGAAGCCACAGAGTCGGCTGTTCAGGCCGGCGTCGCTCGGTATGAGCTTTTCCAACTGGCAGATGCCGGCCGGAATAGGGTCTGTAGTTCAGGAGATGCGTCTTACCTGAAAGGCCTCACAATTCTCTCGTAAAATTAGGCCTACTACGTAGTAAAATTTACCAAGACTCAGGTCAGAATATCATAAGGCGCATATAGAAAATGCCTAACCTACCCGTAGAAACATAAAATGATCATAAAAGCATCACAAGTTTCAGACCGAACCACGACGAGAAGGTGCAGAGATGTTCGGCTGCAGGATGAAGCGAAGAGTTGCCATCGGCGTATCTATACAGACCCAACCACTCTTGACCCGTAAACTACCTGACCTGCCCTGAAAGACTACACTTTTGATTACACATAAACGCTCGCGCTCCTGAGCTATAATACAGTGTCATGCCAAACCACTCATAAACATTACTTGGGTGTATCCCCCCTAGACAAGACCAGCCTGCTGACTCGCAAAGAATCGCTTCGACTCGGCGCACCTCTCACTCTTGCAGCCAGGGCATCGGAGGCCCATCTGAGCCGAGCAAGCCTGGTTCCCGGCAAGATGTGCCTTGGCAATGTCGGCCAGAGCCTGGATGAACACGGGGCTGCCGTTCAGCGACTCTACTCGCTTGACGGTATCCCGGTGGCCACTCTCACCAATCACTTCCTCGTCCAGCTCGTAAAGAGTCTCGATGTGGTCTGATGTGAAGGCGATGGGGATAAGAACAAGGTCCGTTTGGCCCTTGGCAATGTACTCCTCCACACTGTCCGAGGTCTGAGGTCCCAGCCAGGCGGATGGTCCGACTTGAGACTGCCAGCATAGTCGGTATGGGTTCGAGAACTTGAGGCGCTGCATGACAGCGTAGACGGTGGCCGCGACCTCACCGGGGTAAGGATCACCTGATTCCATGTTAGGTCCGTTCATATTTCCGGGGTAGAGTACAAACCTCTGTTAACAACAGACATGGGAAGACTATGTGCAGAGAAGAGCAGGACAACGTCCTTGCGACGCTCCTCGGGATACTCTGCCAGCTTCGCCTCAATGTTCTGCGCAAACGCCTCCACGAGACCACTGTGGACTGGCCAGCGGTCGATGACACTCCATGTAATGCTTCCGTCACCAGACTCCTTGTTGGTCTTACCCTCGAGCCTGTGCCTCCACTTCCAGAGCTCATTCAAGCTGCTGCCTGTTGTCGAGCAAGAGTACTGGGGATATTGGGTGAATGCGACGGCCCTGCCGCCACGGCCATTGCCAAACCCATCCTTCAGCAGCTGAGTGTACATCTCCTCGGTCAGGGGATCCGCATATCGGAAAGCGACATAAGGCTTATGGGGGGCGGTCTCGGGGGAGATCTTGTCCAAGATCTTGCACATCTCGGAGCTCTGGTACTCGGACCACTTTCGAATGGGAGATCCTCCGCCGATGGCTTGGTATTGCTTCTGGATCTTGGGGGTTCGTCGATTGGAGATGAGAGGGCCAAGGTAGTTTTGTAACCGACCGAGGGGGATCAGGTCACCGTCAGCCTGTGGCAAGTTAGCATCTCCGAGGGGTTCCGGGACGTCGGTGATACTTACAAAGAGACGACTGAGAAAGTCACCGACTTCATCGATAGTAGAAGGACCTCCCATATTGAGAAAGACCATGGCGGTCGGCCCCTTGGAGCCTGTGGCATCTTGTGTGACGGGAGGGACTGGGGTGGCCAGATATCGCTTCTGGCTGGCGATCTGAGGGAGCGCAAGTCGATGGGAGCTGACCTGGGAGATGCCCTTGTAGAGCTGGCCCCCTGAGCGTCGCAGAGCCATTGTTGGTGAATAGACTGAAAAGTGAAGTACAAAAGGAGAGAAGAGAACGGCCGAACGTCAATTGGTAGTGGTGTGAGGGTTGGTAATGAGAAACAGCTGAGGGGCGCAAGAATTATTATGTTTGGCAGCTAGGGCGGCGATGATGCACGCATTTCCACGGCCTCCGGGATCGCCAGCAGCGCATCTTATCGGAATTTTCAGACGGGAGATGTTGGGCGCTAGTAGGAACCTCGGCCACAGCGGAATGTCCGCGGCACCACATGTACCTCCCAACAAGACATTCCCCGCCAATCATGAAGATGGTAATCAATGCCCAGATTCACGTGACCTCGCGACAGGCAACATCGCGCCCCCCTGTTACAGAGGTCGCGTTTGCCTAGAGCTATGGCCCGCAGGATGAGATCACTCAGCTCTTTATTAAGTTCCAGCTGACGCGCAATGAGAACCATCATTTTGCCATAACACACACATAAACATCAACAATGGCAGACAAGCAAGATTGGCGCCAAGAAGATGAAGATGAGGGGGAGCAGGAGATTGATGAGAACGTGAGTATCAAGGCTCTTACTCTCCTACACCATGTTGATCCACTTTTAGAGTTACAAGGCGCAAAAGGATGCCATCTTGCTCGCGATAGATGTGAGCAAGTCAATGCTTGAGCCACCGCCGCACTCGGACTCGAAAAAGGCGGACCGGGATAGTCCCGTACAGGCAGCGTTGAAATGCGCCTACCATTTGATGGAGCAGCGCATCATCTCCAACCCCAAGGACATGATGGGCATTCTCCTGTTCGGCACTGAAAAGTCCAAGTTTCAGGACTCGGGTGACGGTCGTAGTGGACTTGGTTATCCCCATTGTTACTTGTTCACTGATCTCGACGTCCCTGCGGCGGAGGACGTCAAGGCCCTGAAGGCTCTGGTTGAAGAGGGGGAAGATGAGGATGAAGTGTTGACCCCTGCAGAGGAGCCTGCCAGCATGGCCAATGTACTCTTCTGCGCCAACCAGATTTTCACAACAAAGGCCGCAAACTTTGGAAGTCGTCGCTTGTTCATAGTGACTGACAACGACGACCCTCATGCGTCTGACAAGCAGGCAAGATCAGCTGCAGCTGTCCGCGCAAAGGATCTGTATGATCTTGGTATCATCATTGATCTCTTCCCTATCACTCGAGGGGATGAGACTTTTGACCTGAACAAGTTTTATGATGTAAGACTCACCCTCAAACACATGACCAAATCGGCTAACAAACAAAGGATATCATCTACCGTGACCCAGTTGGTGAAGCCAACATGTCTGAGATTCGCACTTCCAAATCTGGAGACGGACTTACCCTGCTCAACTCGCTCATCTCGAATGTGAATTCGAAGCAAACCGCGAAACGGGCACTCTTCTCAAACTTGCCCTTTGAGATTGCCCCAGGACTGCGAATCTCGGTTAAGGGATACAATATTGTCCATCGCCAAACGCCCGCTCGTACCTGTTACATCTGGCTCGACGGTGAGAAGCCACAGATTGCCGCAGGTGAAACTACCAGAATCGCCGAGGATAGTGCCCGAACGGTCGAGAAGGGAGAGACGAAGAAGGCCTACAAGTTTGGCGGTGAATATGTTTATTTCACTCCTGATGAGCAAAAGTCTCTGAAGGATTTCGGATCACCAATCATTCGCATAATTGGTTTCAAGTCGCGCAGCCAGCTTCCTGTCTGGGCGAGCGTCAAGAAGTCTACTTTCATCTTTCCCAGCGAAGAG
The DNA here is from genome assembly GCA_003947015.1 of Fusarium sp. AF-6. NCBI lineage: Eukaryota > Fungi > Ascomycota > Sordariomycetes > Hypocreales > Nectriaceae > Fusarium > Fusarium sp. AF-6. Next base: position 18,149 of record NKCJ01000049.1, read on the forward strand.
GACTTTGTCGGCTCGACGCGAGTATTCACCGCATTGTGGCAGAAGCTGCTCAAGGATGACAAGATTGGTCTTGCATGGTGTATCACTCGAGTCAACGCGCAGCCGATACTCGCCGCCATCATTCCATCTAGGGAACGGTCTGATGATGAGTCGGGAACGCCGTACCTGCCCGCAGGTCTTTGGATCTACCCTCTGCCATTCTTGGACGATCTGCGAAGCATCAACCCCCCAAGCGAAGTGGTGCGAAGTTCTGATGAGCTCAAGACACAAATGCGGACCATTGTGCAGCAACTTCAACTCCCCAAGGCCATGTATAACCCATCGAAGTACCCGAATCCTGCCCTTCAATGGCACTACAAGATTCTCCAGGCTCTTGCGCTGGAGGAAGAGGTACCTGAGAAGGCCGAGGACACGACTGAGCCCAAGTTCAAGGCCATCAGCAAGCGAGCTGGTGGGTACCTGGAAGACTGGTCAGAGACACTGGAGGGTGAAGCCGGTCGGGTTTCCAGCGCCAAGTCTACCAAGCGCGAGGCAGACGATGACGACGTGAAGCCAACCAAGAGGAGCAGAGGCTCATCGGAGAAGCCGTCTGGGTCTTCCCTCTCGACTTCTCAGCTGAAGGCAGCGATCGAGAGTGGAAGCATCACCAAGATGACAGTGGTGCAACTCAGGGACTTGCTGGGGGCCAAAGGCTTGAGCACAGCTGGTCGAAAGATGGAGCTGATTGAGAGAGTTGAGCAGTGGGTGGAAGAAAATTCCTAGACATGGCCTTGATGGTTGTGTGTGTACTTGTATGTTGTTTTATAGTTGAGTTGGGGCGTTTTCTGGCCTGCGAGGCCATGTGGTAATCCGAGTGTATTTGTATTTATAGACGAGTAAAGATGGAAGTACTTGTTCTCAATTCATCGCGAGGGTGTGCATCTTGCAACCATTATCAACTACAATTCACAGGCGATGCGATTGATATCTCTCAACCACCACCAGCCCCCGTCGTTTCTCAACCTCATCAAACTGGAAATTTGTGAATCCAAATCACCTTTAATAACCTCTTTCAATTAAAGTAAATATTCACTGATAGTGTTTTTGGTGATGAAGTTATCCTGCTATGCCCACGCCACCGTTGAGTGGCGGGCGCACACCCACCAAGTCTCAGGCTGAGGAGCCGCTGCCTGCGCTTGGTCACAGACGCACCCACACCCCTGCCATCTCCTCCCCCAACCCACCACGGCTCGCGAACGCGAAGCGTCCAGGCCCGCCAGCGCCATCGCCGACTCCTCCTCACAGCCTTTCATCGTCAGCGCCCGCCAGCAGCAGCAGCAGCAGCTCATCGCCACAGCAGGAGCCAGGCTCGGCCCAGTACCTCGGCAGGTTGCTCCGTCTGGTCCGATGCCGCCGCGCCCTACGCTCCGGCTCCAGCTCAGCCATGGCCGACTTTCTTGCGAGCTTCGATCTCGGCGCGCATACGCCCGCCGCGTCCCGTAACCCGCAGTGCGATTCGGTCCAGGATTTGCAGCTTCACCTTCGCGGCGCTCTCGATGCCAAGGTCACCCCGAACCGCGCCGAGCATCTGTCCATCACCCTCGAGCTGAGGGCTACCGTCCGCTTTCAGATTGCCGTCTCCGAGCCTGAGAATGGCGCCGTCGATAATCTCAATAATACTGATCCGTTGATGGGAGTGCGCTCGGTGAGCGTTGCAGCTGATCAGGCTGGGGGACAGCTCTCTCGGGTTGTTTTTGCCAATGACACCCTGATGAACCAACCGCAAGATGACCCGGCTCTGCAACGATCTGTCGCAAAACACATTATCGGTCTCGTCAGCTCAACAGACGGTAGCATCTGGACTGTTCGAGAGGTATCGCGCGGGTCGCAAGGCTGGACTTTTACGTATTTGTGCAAGGACTCTTATCAGCAATGGAACCGACAAACTTCAAAGAACCCGACCAAGGCGATTGTGGGCGAGTTCAGTCAACGGGACCCAGACCCAGTTCTGCACGGTAAGTTCAGAATGTCTCATGGATGGCTCAATCGTTGATCCCCGAATCAGCTCGACCTGCATTTGACTGCCGCGGATGCGTCACCATTGCATTCAATCGCAACAGCCGTGCAATTACGGTCAAATACGATCACACCCCCATGCACAAGACAGTTGCTCAGCTTGCCGAGTACTTCAAGCCTCCTCCTCGTCAACTAGGTCCCGGCGCACAGAAACTCCAACAGCAAAAGACCAAGGAAAAGACACCTAAGAAGGCAAAGGGCGAGAAGAGGGAAAGAAAGAAGCGAGAAAAGAAGGCGCAGGATGAGAATGGCAACCCTCGGAAACGGAAAAAGAAGAACAATGGCGCAGCTCAAGCTACTGCTCCTGCTGATGGACCTATGATACCTCCAGATTATCCTGGAGCGCCATCAATTGATGGACAAGCAGGTCCCTCCTATGCTGCTGGGGAGCAGACAGATGGAACTGCGCAGAACCAGCAAGAATTCAACGACTACCCGCAAGGTCTGATGGGAGACGCACCAGCTGCGGCTAATGGCACAACTACTCAAACTGGCAGCCAACCTCCTTCAGTCACCTACCCAGTTAATGTCTCGGCAGCTGAAGCGGCACGTCGACGAGAGGCTGCCCTGACGATGCTTAGCAATGCGGGCGTGGAGCCGTCTACTCTGTCAGCTGAGCAGTTCAACATCTTCTCCAACCAGGCACCAGAACTCCAACGGGAGTCTCTGGGCATGCTAGTTAAGTATGGCGCGGAGCGACTACGGATTGTTCATCCTGGCAACAGAGAGGGCTCTGCGCAGACAAACGCATCTACTTCTACCCCGAGCAGTCAGACGACACCATCTGGGCCTATGACGACCAAGGAACTCGTGCCCCAGTCTGGTGCTCAGAGCAACGTGGAAACAGACAATGAGGCTCTTACCAGCACTGAGGCAGAGGCTGCAACAGAAACACAAGAGACAACGAAACGAGGCAAGAGGAAGAAGTTGGCCAAATCCCGGACAGCTTGCTTCCCTTGCAAGGCTCGAAAGACCAAGGTAAGTATCCTGATGACATTGATGGCGATGTCAACTAATAAATGGAAAAGTGTCCCAAGGAGAGGCCTACTTGCACTGAGTGTGAAAGCCATGGCACTACTTGTGAATATGCGCCTCAAAAGCCAAGAAACAAAAATAAGAAGCCCGAAAAGTCAAAGCCCATAGTTGTCGAAGACGATGAAGAGGAAGAAGACGAAGAGGAAGAAGACGAAGAGGAAGAAGACGAAGAGGAAGAAGACGAAGAGGAAGAAGACGAAGAGGAAGAAGACGAAGAGGAAGAGGAGCAACAGGAAGATGCTGAGGAAGACGCCCCTGAAGAGGAGGACACCCAACAAGACACCTCACAGGACTACTCATACCCTCAGATGAACATTGGAAACATGGTCACAACCACGGATACATCTCAGGATCTCCAAACTTCCCAAAATGGCTACTATCAACCACCCTCAGGCCTATCTTTGCCTCAACCAGACCCCTATTCGAACACACAACAGTCCATGACTGCGGATCCAGGGCTCGTCATGCCTCCTAGGCAGACCTATAACACCGGAATGCCTGAAGTAACACATCCGCCACCCCCGGCTCCGGCCCCGGCTGGTACAATCGCTCCTATCGAGTCACGGCGATGGACAGCCATTGGGCCTGGTAACAAGACCCGGCGAAGTCTTCCATCTGAGCCTGTTCACTCCACTGGGCAAACTGTGCCTGCTGCGAACCCTCAACCATCAGACTGGGCTCAAAGCTCTAGCAACACTATGCCAGCGACAAATGTTTCGTCTGTTTCACCACAGATGGCGTACTCTCGGTCTGCTAACCAGAGATCGCGGCAGGTGAACCAGAACGTATCAAGGGACCATTCACAAATGGCCGATGGAATGCAGCAAGCAACAGCCGTGTCTAATACGGTGATGCAACAAGCTCGTCAGTCACCGGTAGCTGCTGCTGCTGCCATGATGGCTCAGGCACGCAAGTCCCCTTATCAACAGGCTGCTGTTCCTCGTACTTCTTCTAGACAGAGCCAGCGAAACCAGACACGGACTCCTGTTGCCAATCAGACTAGAGGTTATCAGCCACCCGCTGATATGGGTCATCAACACAACACCAAATCATCTACTCGCCATGACACATCCCAGATGTCGAATACTTCTGGCTATGGCGAGTATGGGCGGTATGGCAGCACTAACACTGCAAGCCACCAGTCGTCTCATCGGGGATATGATCAGTCAAGCTCGACGATGCAGCAGAACGCTGATACATCGAGTCAGACTGCTGCCTTGGCCATGTCTATGGCATCAGGGACACCCTCTACGATGAGCACCTCATACCCAACTACGACTTCGTCTGCAAGCCAGTGGTCTAGCTCCTCAGGACGAAACGATCGTTCCTATGGTAGCAACTCTTCGTATCATACCCAACCCACATATTCACAGCCAGCATCCTCCAAGTCTGTCTCGGCATCCAGACAGAACTTTAACATGCGTGGAAGCACACAGCACGATACCCGCAGCAGCAGCAACAACAACTCTTATGGCCAGCAACAGCAGCAGAATTATCCATCCTACTCTGGGTCTACTCAACAGAGTCAGACAGGCAACCAGCCTTCGAGCTGGTACTTTCAGAACTCGCACAATAGCTCCCTCAACCAGGGGGGTCAGTCGTCAGGCTACAGCTACGAGTCGTGGTCAGGCGTGTAATGTTATTTTTCGGGACTAAAGGCATCGTTTAGCAACAACGAGTTTTCATGATTAAGGGGAAAATTGATTTAGGTCCATGGGTTAAGGGACGGACACGGCCAATGTTTTTGACTTTATAATTATTCATGTTTAGAGATACCCATGGGAATGTTAAGGGTCAGATGCTGCTGCGTATTATTACTGAGCCATCACGATGTGTATAGCAGTTGTATTCGTTGTTTAAAATCATGATCATTATCCTTTGCATTGTCTATCCCATAGCTCTATCCTATCCCCTCTGTCCTCCATGGTATTTCCATCACTATTCAATACATTCTCGTCCCTTTGGGGTTTATCTGGTGATAACCAGTTATTCAAGTGTTGACTATCCCTATTCAGCAGGCTCATAGACAGCAAATTTGCTCAGAGCTCGCAGCCTAGCGCCGTAGAAGTAGAGCAGCCAGATACCAATGATGCCAATGACACTGAGTCCACCAAGAAGACTGGTACCCTTTGCAACACCCAGGTTATCAAACAACGGTTGAGCAAAAAGTACACTGCCACAAGCCAGTGCACTACGGAAGAAGTCGTTGGCGGCAAACAGGCTGGCAGCGTACATGGGATAACTCAGGGGGATGTAGACAAAGATACACTGCATGACAATAAAGACTGTAGCACCGTAGATAGTAATGCCAATAGTAGGGGCGATCCAATGAATCGACTTGCGGGCTGTCCAGGCAAAGAGGAAGAGACCGATTGTTGGGCCGATGGACGCTGGCAGGGCGGGAGCGAGACGGGCTTCTTGGAGGGGCCAGCCGCGCTTGGCGATGCGAGGGTCCATGTAGTAGTAGAGGTAGGCGACGTAGATGGCTACACCGATGATGCAGGAGACGAGAACGCAGAGGAAGACGAGGCCGATCTCGCCGAGGTTCATACCGTAGTAGACGGGGTAGACACGGGGAAAGACCTCGAAGACTGGTACACGTTAGAACAGGGAACTTAGTTATAGGGGATGAGAGTGACACTTACATGAATAGTAGATACCGTAGATAATGGCAGTATAAACTTGCACGAAAAGCACAGCAGGATCCTTAAGAGTAATCTCCATAGGCTTAATCAACGCATCCAAAGCAACAGAAGAAACCTTCATATTGCGCTGATCAATCTCGCTCTGCGACATGAAGCGTTCGTTACCCGTGAGCTTACGAAGACGCTTAGCTCGACGGAGGAGGATGTTGGCGCCGCTCGTCTCGGGGAGGAGGAGGAACATGAGGATGAAGATTGGGGCTGAGGCCCATATGCTTTCGTATAGGGACCAGCGCCAGGACTTGGCTGGGACTGCGAAGCCGCTGATCAAGGGGCCGAGGGCAGCTTGGAGATGTTAGTTTGGAGTTTGTTAAGTGAGAGTGGTATGAGGATACTTACGTCCACAATAAGCGGCAGAGACCCAAGCCATCATGGCATAAGGGAGTGCCATAAGACTGTAAATGTCGCCAAGGGATGCACCACCCGAAGCAAGACAAGGCGAACCAAAGAAACCCTGAAGGAATCTCAAAACCATAAGACCAGGATAATTCCCAACAAGAGCAGTAGGAATAGAAATGATGACGAAAAGGAACATGGTAACAATGTAAACAGGGTTACGTCCAATGCGAGGAATCTCACTCAGGGGCGAGAAAAGCAAAGGACCAATACCATATCCTAACACATAAAGAGCAAGACCAAGCGTAGCCTTTAGCTGACTGACACCAAAGGCCTTCATGACACCCTCAGTCGAAGACGTGTAAATGGCCGAAGAAGTGTAAACGACAAAGGTGTATAGACAGATGATGAGAGAGATGCCTAGTCTCTTGTTGTTGGACCAGTTGTGAGGATTATCTGCGTCATCGCTGTAGTACCAATCCACGAGAATAGCACCATCCTTTGTCTTTTTGGGAACGATGGGGATAGATTGAATCTTCTCAATCTCGTGCTCTTCATCAGCGTGAAGTCTATCAGCAGTAAAAGCCTGCGTATCCTGCGCCGAACGAGTCCTCTGAAGTCTCAGCGGAGGTCGATCAGCCTTTTCAGGATCCTCATCATGCTCTGGTTGCTTGTCCTTTGGCTTTGGCTTCGTATCGTCGTCTGCTGCGACGGTGGATGAGGCAGAGGAGGCGGCGGCTGTTAGGTTCTCGAGTGGTGCGTCTTCGACGATGGCGTCGGGGTTGTTCATGAGTGTGATCCAGGGGTCGGGGAGTTTAAAGTCGGGTTTCTCCTCTGGATACTTTAGGTATTTGTTTCGTGTGACGAAACGGATGACTTGCCCCAGGGGAGCATCTCTGATTATGTCTGCCATTGCGGTTGTTGTGTGATCACTCGTGTGTTTCTTGTTGTGATATCAGAGATGTTGTTGTGAGCTTCTAGCTTGTCGAGTTTACGTCAACTACTGCTGCATCATGACATCTTATACAAGTCCGCTCTAAGAACCACACCCGGCCTTCGCACATAATACTTCCCCGCGATTCATCATTGTTGCTGGGTAATCAACACTCGACGCCACGGAGATAGAGAAGCTCGGACTTGGCGAATACACACTAGAGTATGCACTCAACGGGCTTGCAAATCGCACTCGGACTAACTCGTATGCGTCCATTACCAATCTCCAGCTCGGTGCTCGGTGTTGAAAAGAAGTGAGAGAGCTCTACCTCTCGGCCAAGCACACACACTTAGCTAAGAGCCGCGTGGGTAGTGGATGGACGCCACAAATCCCAAGATTGCAAATCTACTTCAAGATGGATGGTACGGTCTAGCCCTAGGGCTGACGCTGACGCGAGAAAAGCGGTCGATGGGTAGGTTTTAGAGTTATCGCCGCGTGCTATCTCCCCTCCCTCCCCCCAGACCGAGAAGATTTCACACATAATGATGATTACATTTTCTACGTGTAGTTACCCCTGCTGTAGAACGGTCTAGATGTACCATCTCTTATTGTATCGTAGAGATCTACAGCATGCATGTGGAGGATCTGTGAGCACTAATAACAACACATCTCTACTCACGACTTGGCAGTGAGATGTTGGATCTGGCCTGAGTAGTGGGATGATGATAAGAAACTTCATCCAGAAGGAATAAGGTGCTTCTCACGCTTGGAAGATCTCCGTGGTTCTCACATCAGATTCTTGCCTCAACTGCCAACTCATTGACCCTGACAAGACTTCTTCTGGCATGATTTTGTTCGTATTAGTTCGACTTTGATAGATACGTCATGGCCCTTTCTGGCTGCCACATGCCCGTTGAAAGCCACACATGCACGTTTCTTTAGCTCGGTAGGATTAGAAATCGCCCCGTGCTCCCGGAACTAGACTTGCCCAATCTAGTAATCAAATTAATCACCTTCGGCCAGAGTTTCTCGCCGTGCCCCGGATGAGCCGCAAAATGCCAAGACCCGGCATTCCACAAGGTCCCCACGATGCTTATTTCACGGCTGTTGCTTTTGATATCCAGAGCTGCCGGTTTAAGACAATACCCGTCGATTCTCTTGCTGTACTCCTTTTGTGACTCACTTCGCCGGGTCTTGAATCCATCAGCTAGGACCAGGCCTCATCTCCAAAGAGCTCTTGTCGTATCCCCAACATGACGGCTTAGCAAAACGTTGCGCCCCTTCCGTGAGATGACACGATCACAGCTTGATTGGCACCGACTTCCCGGCCGCTGACGGGATCGACGTCTACCGCACCATGCGGAGCAGAAACTCTGCTCAACCTCCATCCCCCCGGAAGGCCCGGAGCGGGAGCTGAGCTGAGCTGGCTTACTCGGATAACCATAACATATAGGGCCCATCCTGTCGGAAACCTCACCAGCCAAAAAAGCTCACATCCTGCTGCTTTGTCACGTCATTGACTCTCGTAGTGTCTCTGCCACATGATGATCTAGATGGCAATCTTATCCTGCGTATGCGTATCTGATAGGTCCCGAAGTTGCCGGCTGCCGAGCTGACTGAGAATGTAATCTGCGTATTGGCTGGCCTCATAGCTGCCAGCACTCAGAGTTTAGTTGCTTTTTCACCCCTCGGCAGCTGGCACTACTCCCTCAAGGCATCAAATGCGCCGTCCTTTTTCCGCGTGTCAATCCCCTTACCACTCTCCTTGCGGTACTCGGAAAGCAATAGCCGCACCATCTTGGCTGGCTCGTCATCACCTTGATCCAGCGCGTCCACGATCGGCCATACACGGTTATCCTTCACTTCCAGACCAGCTTTGACAAGGGGTCGGATCCATTCCGCATTCCGCCATAACTTGGGGTCCTCCTCTCCCTTTCTTGACCTATCCACAGTAACAACACGGTTTGCCAGTCTAAACGCAATGTTGAGGTCGTTAAATTCGATGCATGATGAGATCATCAAGCCGTACGCCTTGATGGTCTCTTTTGGCATTCCTTCGTTCTTGAACATGGAGCTGTAATCTTTTGCCAGAGCATACGTTGTCTTGGCCTCCGTACTGTTCATCACCAAGTCCCTCAAGAGGAAATGGTCAGGATTCTTTCCGCTGAGGAAGGCAATATCGCGGTATAAAGGCATAGCAGCCTCTGTACCACGTTCTTGGGCCATGACTTCGATCGTAACTGAGATGGCCTGCACCGAAAGATTTCCCCTGTTTTCCTCGAGGGCGCCAACTGCCTTGTCGATACGTTCTGGGTCTTCCTTCAGTGCCTGGTAGATAGACCTAGTGCTTCCTCGGTCCAGACGAAGACCTATTTGCTCCATGGTACTCAGGTACTGGAATGCGCCTCCCAGATTTCCCGCATTGACGGAAGCTTCGATGAGGGCTTCGTAATGCTCCTTGGAGACTTTGATCTCCAGATTGCGCAGGATATTGATAACCTCATGGGCCAAAATTATGTCTCCGTGTCTTGCTGCCGTGCCCAGAACGTTGTCGAGAGTAATAATGGAGGGGTTGTGCATGGGAGTCCTGACACTGCGTGTCCATGCCCAAACCGTCCCCTCATAGTGATATGCCTGGCTAAAGACATCCAGGGCATGGTAGAGGAGACTCCTAAAGGAATCATCTGTACCCTTGGCGGCTCTCCTCTGCTTGAGCATCTCCAGCAATCCGTCCAAGAGACCTGCTCTGCCAAACTCGACGATGAAGACATCGTAGACCCAAAGCTCAACCCGTCCCTCGTCCTGAAACAGCTCCTCGAACTTTGACAGGGCGAGCTCATGCTGGCCATCCCGGAGCATTCCCACGATAATGTTTTGCTTGGCGCTTCTGGTGAATTCGAACCAGTAACTCTGCATCATCTCGATTACCCGCTGGCGTACGACGTAGTCGGGGTGGATGGTCAGAGCTTGCAGGGCGCTGTAGCATAGAGTTGGCGTAGGAGGAACGTTCTGATGAGCCATGTCATCCAACAGCCTATCAACTCCTTGAGCTGAGCCGTGGGGGTCTACCATGGCGTCCATCATACACTCGTAGACAAACGCATCGAGGGGGTGGCCTCGCTGGCTGACAAGGAACTTGACCAGATGAACAATTCTCTTATGACGATCCGGTACTTTTCCAACTTTTCCACGGCCGTTTGGTGTCCGTAGCACTCTTAGAGCCGCAACAATTGCTTCGGTGGTTGTATCTTCAAGATGCGGCGAAGCTTGCCTGAGCAGAGGATTCTTCGAGCCACTGCGATATTCCTCTTGTTCTTCCGGTGTGAGCCTCTTCTTCTTCTCTTGAGGAATGAACCCTTGACCATGACTCCCTGGTCCAACCATTTGAAAGAATTGATCGAGACTTCCCACATGTCGGGAAGAGCGTTTAGCCTCCGAGGCTTTGGTAGTGTTTCGGCGACACTGGGTCACGTTCGGTCGTCTTCCGGTGCATGTTCGCTGCGTCGCTGGAAGAAATTGCGAATTAAGAGTACGAGGCAAGAAGTGTCCTTCTAATGCTGGGCGCAAGCAGCGCCAGAGCCCATCTGGCACCAATTGCGGACGGCTCATGGTTTCTGAGGAATTATCATGGTCCTTCCAAGCTTGAATTTCTCTGCCTTTGAATTCCTTGGCGAGATATCTCTAAAAACGTCATTATGCAACTGCGGGGGTTAAATAGCCAGAGCCGCCCGCCCTTCACCTCTCAGCGCTCACCTTGGATTCACCGAGAATCAGCTCCACTGAGTTGTTCCATTCTCAACATTCCCTTTCCAGTGCGCGCATCACACATCACACATCACATAGGCCGCTGGCGCAGACCCGACACCATGGTACGTTCGCATAACCCCTCCGGCACCCGATTTCGAGGCGACCAGCATCTCTCCACTCCCCCGGCGCATTGCAGCAAGAGCTAACCTCTCTTCTCCGAAATAGCTACCCCTCGGTCTACTAAACGCGGCCCAAGGCCACCCCATGCTGGTCGAGCTCAAGAATGGCGAGACTCTCAACGGACATCTGGTTTCCTGCGACACATGGATGAACCTTACGCTCAGGGAGGTGGTCCAGACCAGCCCTGTATGTGCACCCGACGAGGACGATAGCTATAAAGTGGGATGCTAATCGGGACGTAGGAGGGCGACAAGTTTGTGCGGTTACCAGAGGTTTACGTCAAGGGAAACAACGTATGTTACAGTCTCGAGACTTGCGCACGATACATCGAAAAACAACACTGACGACGAATAGATCAAATACCTTAGAGTGCCAGACGAGATTATCGACCAGGTTAGCGAGTCCCAGAGAGGTCAGCAAGGAAACTTCCGGGGCGGACGAGGAGGTCAGTCAAGAGGCGATCACGGTGGACGAGGCGGTGACCGTGGACGCGGTCGTGGTGGTGGTAGAGGCCGCGGACGAGGACGAGGACAATAAGATTCCTACTATGCCTCTGACGATACCCTCCACGCACGGTCACGAGTGGCTATACATTATTTCCGCCACAGAGGAATACTCGATGTCCAAGAAAGGGATCATGTCCCTCTGATATCGTGTCAACGCCTCGGCTTTCACTCATGGGACCTTACCCTATAAGCGAGTGGACGGCAATCCCACCAACAAGACAAACCAGGGGGGCAGGCGGGCATGGATAGTCAAACGTTGTGGTGGCATATATACTCACTTCGAGATATGCCAGTCAACATCACTAGATTTACAGACAGCGCAGTTACGGTAATTGAAGCCGAAATATCGTCTATTCTATGCATAAATCATTCTACCCGGTCTATTCCGCGCAGATCCCATCAGCGCCACATGCCTACTAAGGTCTTACTGTGGCCGTCCATATAACTCATTACAACGCGCAAGACAACATATGGAAACAGATGTTCATCAAAACTCCCGTTGTAAGCCCACGTGGCTCAAGATGTACACAATCCTTCAAGGTATTTAAAAGTTGGCAACAGCCACAGCAATAGCCTGGCTGTCCGAGTGCGAGATGGACAGAGTAATGTCCTTCACACCGGCCTTAGCAGCAGCGGCCTTAGCATCACCATGGAGCTGAGAACTGGTTAGCGTGGTTCGGATTCAAATAGATAAGTGAACTTACAGAGACAGTAGGAGCACCGTTCTCTCCCTTGATAATCTCAATATCCTTCATGGCAGCACCGGCACCCTGGCTGGCGACGCCCAAGGACTTGAAAACAGCCTCCTTGGCACTCCAGCGACCAGCAAAGGAGCTCTGGGGGCTAGGGGCCTGGCGGCAGTAGGCAATCTCCTCGGCGGTAAAGTTACGCTCGACAAAAGTGTCGTTGTCAATGTTGACGGCCGAGATATCTTCGACATCAACGCCAACCTGACTGTTCTTGTTGGCCACCTTGAGGGCAAGGGCCTCCATGACCTGCTCAGTCTCCTTGGCCTTGGTAGACGAGACAACCTTCTCCGACTTCTTCATGAAATCGGAAGCGAACTTAAGCTCGGAGCTCTTCTTATCCTCGCTGACTCGGGCGTCAGGGTTCAGCAGCACCTTGCTGAGCTGCTCATCGGTGTAAGGAGCATTGTTCTTGGCAACAAACAGGGTGTTGTTGATGAAACCGTCGTGGAAGTAGCGGTAGGCCTTCTTCTGACGAGCCTCGACCTTGTTGCAGTACTCGAGGTAGGTATTCTCGTCAAGGGTGGCGAAGAGGTACTTGGGGTGGATACCAATAGCCTGAGCACCCTTCTGACCGAAGCCGAAAGAGGTGACGGAGAAGGCCTTGATGCCATCGGTCTGGATGCTTCGGCTGGGGTAGACGATAAGATCGTACTGCTCCATGACAGGGTCGACGTTGTCGGCGTTGCGGTTGCCAGGGACGAGACCAGTGTTGAGGACCTGGAGACATCCGTTCATCATCCAAGCACCGGCAGCACCCTTGGGGTGACCAGTGAGGTACTTCTGGAAGATACCCAGGACAGCGTTGCCCTTGGTGCGGCCAAGGTGGCGAAGCTGTTGGCAGATGACGTTGGATTCGTTCTTGTCGTTGGCCTTGGTGGAGGTTCCGTGGAACGAGGCAACATCGAGATCATCGACGGTAAGACCCCAGGTAGCGAGGGCACCACGGAGGGGAGCAATGCTGGGATCACTCTTCCAGAAGTTGTTGCCCATGCTGCGGAGAAGCTCCTTCTCCTGTCGAGCAGCCTCCTTCTCAATGTGAGCGAAGCGGTCCTGGGCGTACTCCTTCTCGTCAAAGTTGCCGCCCTGAGCCTTCATAGCGTCAATCTCATCATGAACGTACTCCAGCTCAGACTCCTGCCACTGCTTAATCTGCTTCTTGCGGCGCTCAATCTGGCGGCGACGGTAGTTGATGTCGAGCAGAGGCGAGGGGAACTTGCCGGGGTTCTCACGAGCGGTGGTGAGAACACCCTGTCCAGGAGCAGGGACGGAGCGGCCAATCTTATCAGAGGCGGTAGTGGTGAGAGCAAGGACACCGTGAATGGGGACACCCATGTCAAGAGCAAGCCTGGCAGTCATGATGATCTGGATACCACAACCCTGAGACTCCATGAATCCGTTTCGGGTGGTGGTGGTAGGACGGGACATCTCCTTGGGAGTGCGGCCATGAGCCAACTCATCAACGGTGTTGCTGGTGGCCTTCATGTTGGCGAACTCGTAAGAGCCTTCCTCACCAAGGTCATCGAAGCCACCGACAAAGCAGATGCGAGCCTTGCCCTCCATGATGGTCTCGTAACCAACATCAACGGACTCGACAGCAGTGGCGCAAGCACCGACAGGAGTCTTGATAGGACCAGAAGAAGACATCAACAACATGTTAACCCAGGCAGACATGGTGTTGATGAAAGACTCCTGAAGAATGTCGTTCTGGACAGGCTGGTCAAGGAAGCGAGTACGGTGCATGTCACGGAGGGCAGCAGCACCACCCATACCGGAACCAACACAGTTACCAACCTCGGAGACGTGGACATACTTGTAGAACTCGTAGGGGTCGGTGATACCGCAAGAGAGCAGAGCCTCGGCGGTAGAGACGAGCAGGAAGAGTGTGACAGGGTCGACCTGGGAGATGATGTCCTCAGGAACACCATATCGCTTGGGGTCCCAGCCGGTAGGGATCTGACCAGCAACAAGGCGGTCGAAGCGGAGAGCCTTGGGGATCCAGAGAGAAGCACCCTTCCTCAAGCGAACAATGTACTCGCCGCTGTCAGGGATCTCAAAGATCTCAACCTTGTCACCATGCTCACGCTTGAACTCATCGGCAGTCTCCTTGGAGGCCTCGAAGGGTTCAAGGTCCTCCTCAATGACGACCTCGTGGAGGAACTGCTTCTTGTTGGGGTCATAGCCCTGGAACAGCTCGGGCTCGATAAGACGGATACCAGAGTGCTCGAGGATGAACTTCTCGTACTTCTGCTTCACGTCCTTGTCGTCAACGGGCTCACCAGTCTTGGCATCAACCCAGCCGGCGTAGGGCTGACCCTTGACCATGCCGTTGTGGTTCTTGATAAGACCCATGATCCAGGCCATCTCGACGCAACCCTCAAGAGAGAACTCGCCGAAAGCCTCCATCTCCCATCGGGTACGGGAGTTACCCCAGGGACCGACTTCAGCAAAACCGGTGACAACGACAACCTTCTCAAGGTCGACCATGCCCTTGAGCGACTCGTTGAGAGGCTCAATTTCCTTCTTCCAGTCAGGTCGGTTGGGGAAGTCGAACTTGATGTTGGCACGGGGCTCAATGGTCTTCTTCTTGTAGAGAACCTCAGAAGCAGCGCCGTTGACAATGGTGTTCTCAATGGCACTCTCCTTGCTGACAGCACGGCGGACCTCGCTGGTCTCCATGATATCCTTGCGGAGCTTGGTCATGGTCTCGTTCAGACTAGGGATGAACTGGAGACCACCGTTAAGATCGGCAAAAACAGGCTCGGACTGGCACAGGTCGACCAGAGAAGGAGACATGAGACCGAGAAGGTTGAAAGCCATCTCCTGCTGAGAGAAAGTGCGGACGCCAAAGGCCTCAACACCCTCAGCAACGATGTTGTTGCCAGACATGAGACCAGTGCCTCGGGTCCAGCCTATGACAGCACCACAGATGGTGAGGTAGTTGGCCCAGCTCTCGGAGTGCCACCTGTTGAAGAGGGTCTCGAGGCCAAGCTTGGACTCGGAATAGAGACCGTCGTTGCCGAAGGTACCGTGGTTGGGAGAGAGGGGCAGGACAACCTGGGCAGGTCGGGTCTCGAAACCACGCTCAGTCTTCTCGGCCTTGACACATCCGAGGAGGCGGACAAGGTTGGTAAGCATGATACGGTGGGCGAGCTCAGACTTGGAGTCAATGCTGTCGATCTCACGGCCGTTCTCGGAGATGGCGGCGAAGGGAACGATGAAGTCAAGATCCCAGCCAAGACCGTTCTTGGTATCATAGATGTACTCAACAAGGGCCTCAACGTCCTGCTTGCTGCCCTGGTTGAAGGGAACAACAACGATCTGGGAGCCACGAGAGCCATAGCGAGTGTACATAGCCTGGTAGTACTCGGTAACCTCTCGAGAGAAGCGGCTGGTGGTGACAATGACCTTGGCACCACCGCTGATAAGACCCTGGAGAACCTCAGCACCGATGGAACCAGCACCAGCACCAGTCATGAGAACGTGCTTATTCTGGAAGGTGACTCCAGACTTGGCAGCGTCCTCGAGACAGTTCAGGTAGACACCAGTGAGCTTCTTGCTGTAGTCCCAGCCGTGAAGAGTCTTCTTCTTGAGGTGGAGGAAGGGGATGGTCTCGACCTTGCCCTTGGGGTGGCTGGTAGCCTTCAGACCCTTTCGGCCCTTGCCGTTGTCCTTGGGCAGGATCTGGCTCTCGTTCATGGCGAGGGAGCGGAGGACCTCACCATAAAGGCTCTTGATCTCGAGCTGAGAGGTCTTGGACATCTTGTGCTGCTGCTTGATGAGCTTGTAGATGCGCTGGAGATCGTTCTGAACCTTGGTACGATTGCCATACTCAGAGATCTTGCCGCCATCAGCCATCTGTTGAACGTAATGCTCCAGCTTGCGGCAGCTAGCACGGGGGACTTCCTCGTAGTTGAGGTTGCCTCGGGCGTCGACTGTGGTCCTGGGGCCGGTAGGAACAGCGACATCCTTGTAGACAGGGGCAACGTCGAGAACCTCTTTGCAGTTCTCGATAAGCTGCTCTCCAAGCTGCTTGGCGAGCTTGTAGGTCTCACCTCGCTCCGTGGGGCAGTTGTCAATGTGATACTGCATGAAGTCCAGGAGCTTAGGGTTGGATCGGTTCATGAGGCGGATGCACTGGCTGACAATCTCACGATCGACAACCTGGAGACGACCGAAGATGATGTCAAAGTACATGTTGAGAGCGTCCTGGCGAGCCCAGTTCCAGGAGGAGTCGTATGTGCGGGCCTTGAGAGGGCTGAAGACGGGCTCGATACCGGCAGCATAGAAATCGCCATGCTCCGCGGTCCAGAGGTCCAATTGGGCCTGCAGGACCTTCTCGGACTTTTGAGAGTTGAGGTGGGCCTTCTCTCCCTCGCGAAGGTCGATCTTGAGGTATCGGGCAAGGAGCTCGAGCTGCTGCTTGAAGAGAGCACGCTGGTCCTTGGTGAGAGCATCGATGGCGGCAGGGTCCATCATCATGCCACCGCCAGAGCCACCGGCAGGACCGGCAGCAGCAGCAGTTGACAAGCTGATACCAGCGTTGTCAGCGTACTTGTTGGTGACGGTGTCGAAGAAAGCCTTGGCGTCAGCCTCGGATCCAAGACGGGCAGCAGGCTCCATGGTGAGGGCCAGGAGCAGAGCACCGTCTTGTCGGCCAGGACCAAGACCCCATCGAGTCTCGAGGTATTTTCGGGCGGCCGTGATGTTGAAACCACCAGGCATCTTGGAGGAGATCAATCGGGCGATCAGAGATTGTGATTGCTTGCCGAGGTTGCCATCGAAAGTGGCCTGCATGGAGGCACCAAGCTCATCGAGAGGGGTGTCCTCGGGCTTCTCAGGGGTGGAACCGAATTCCTTTCCAAGATCACCAAGAATCTCATTCTGAAGGGTCGACTTGCCTGGAAGCGGGGAAATTAGATGGCGTTCTAACTATTGCAGCTAAGAGACAAAAACTTACCGCCGACAAGGTCCTTGATGGCCTTGCTGAGAGGGATCTCAAGGAGGGGCTTCTTGAGCTTCTGCGCAATCAGAGCGCGGACAATCTCGACGGCCTGAACAGGCTCATCTGCCACAGCAGCAGCAGGGCCTGCACTAGGAGCAGCGGGAGCGGCAGCGGCCGCAGGAGCAGCAGCAGCCGGTGCAGCGGCGGCGGGAGCATCACTGGAAGAGGCGGCAGCGGGCTCGGGCTCCTCCTCAATGGGATCAACATCGTAGTAGATCTCCTTGGCGTCCTTGTTGTAGCAAAGAATATTTCGCTGAACAGACTTGGCGGCATCGTAGGCCTCGTACTTGGACTTCAAGGTTCGCTTGGCCATCACTCCCAAGGTGTCGGCGGGACCGATCTCCACGACTCGCTCAGCGGTCCTCTCACCGAGGAACACATCCTGAGTCTCAATCCATCTGACGGGCGAGGCAAACTGATAGGCGAGGAGCTCAACGAGCAGAGTGTGGGCGAGCTCCTGCTCAACTTCGGGACGCATGTTGGCGGAATTAGGTCGGAGGAGGAATCTGAAAGGGGTATCTCGAAAAGGCCAAATTGGCTATCGCAACCAGGAATTGGTGCGAGGTAATGGTCGAATAGGTGGTGATTATACCAGGGGCCCGCTCAACCCCAACGTAGAGAGAAATGGAGCCGTCGCAGGAAGCTCCCAAGCTGGCAAGGTGGGAGGATATGCAGCTGGCGGGATGGGAGAAGGAAGAGGAGGAGGATGAAGATGGAGGCAGAAGTGAGCGGCCGAGGAGAGTATGAATATGAAGGCCAAGTTTGTAAATGCGTTCTGCCTGCCAGCTAGAAGCAATAGGATGAATTGGAGAAGAGACGGAGCCAGAGGATGAGGGCCAACGAGCGGATGGCCGGTACGAATAGGTAATCACGATTGTAGCCGACGGCGAGGGAGGAGCCGATTGTTGAACAACCGGCCCACCAAAAAGTCGTCGAGAGAAAAAAAAAATTGGGGGAAGCTCTAGCCCGCCCACACCACACCCCTGTCAAGTTGCCTCCTTCCCTCCACCACATTGGCCCCTGGGTAAGGTAGGTACAGTACATCCGACCTTGGGGCACCCGTCCATGGTGCTGCCCAGCGTCTGGGCCCTGTCGTAGGCAGCTGCCGGTACCTACAGGCCCTGCCAGGGCGCCCTGCTGGCCCGCATCCCGCTGGAACACGGTTGAGTATCCGGTACTTTCTCTCAAGCCTTGGGGCGAGATGACCTCGAGTGGAACATACCCGAGCCACACATGGTTGCGGGTCCTCACTGATGGGCGTGCAGCACCCTCCTCAACCATATTAGAGACCTAGTCCTATCCAGGAAAAGACAGACTGGGACGGCGAGCACCGGCCAGGGGCTGCCAGGGGAGCGGCTTCCCCAGAAACCGACCTTTTGGGGCACCATCAGACATGTTTTGCTGGGCTACACACAAACACCACGGATTTGCCTTTGGTGAGCCCTTGATAGCTCGGCCGAGCGGGCTCATGATGGTGGTTAGCCACTGATACCTGTGCTCTTATCCCGCTTATCTATAGGTCTGCAGTAGAGATCTTGGCTCATCGACGATAAGAAATGCAGCCTTTGATGGAATGGTCAAGGTGAGGTGACGACAGTCCTCCCACCATCAGCTCAGGGATCCGACGGGTGTGGCAGCTAACCCTTGCCCACCAGTTACGAAAGGCTAGAAAGGGTGCGGCCCTACTAAGCAGTAGGGTAGGACACTGACACTGAAGGGAGGGCCCAAGAGCAGCTTTGTCGATGCAATTTCGCGTCTGGCTCATGCCCATGATGAGTTTCGGCAAGGTACCGATACATTTCAACGTCGACTTCTCGTTTCCCGTCGGTCTCCGGGCGGCCGAGTCTTGATTGAATGCACAACCGTTGAGATACCCTTTGATGCCTGAAGCCATAGCTGAAACCTTGTCTCTTCCCAGCAAGTTCCGTGTAAGTCATAATGAAGAACAGACTGCGGTTCCCCGTCTGCACTCACCAAAAGCCATCGCGGCTGGCCACAGTGGTTGACGCATGCAAAGAGATCTACTTGGCGCCATGCCGCGTGTGGGCAAGACTGGACCTGCACTCATGAGAGGTAGATGTTGAATCAGGGCGTTTTGAGAGGCTGTTGTTCCGCAAGTTTCTGCCGGCAACACGCCGAGGCGAGCCGGTGCGGCGCTGTACAGGTACTTTACCAACCCCTAATTGTCAGCGGCTGGATTACAATCACCGACGGTTGAATTACAATCATCAACGGCCAGATTACAATGACCAACATCTGGATTATAGTCATCGACGGCCGGATTACAATCATTCCCGGCTGGATTGTAATCATTGATGATTCTGTTGCGGCTGTCGATGCTTAGGTATTGGTACTTTACGCGTAGCGAGCAGCCCCACAACGTTCGGGAGCTTGAGATGGCCTGGACGGAGAATGTGGGGGGCCAGTCAATGTTGTAGGGGAAGTTGGGGACGGGAGTTGGGTTGGGCGGTGGCCTCTGGCACAAAGTTGAGAGGTTGGAATTGGGTTTCAAACATCAGAAAGGAAGGGTTCATTCATCATGGTCAACAGAGACAACCAAGGGATGGCCATGACACAGTTTCGTCTTTCAATCAAAGTTGGATGTGAAGGAACAAGGTTCTGAGTCAGTTGAAATTCAATGCCGAAAAGGTCTCCTGACAAGCCCTGAGACGATTGACTTAATTTGCAAGAGTGAGGTGGTTGCTGAAATTGGCAACGGGGATTGATGCTGGTCTGCGGGAGTCCAACGAAGCTCCCGAACTGGCGTAAACAGTAATAGCCAGCGCTGATGGTGGGGTGTTTGAACTAGAGGGAGTAATAAAAAAGAAGAGGTTGACGAAATAACGGCTGTAGTTTCTAAGCAAGATTTCACTATAGTTGAACCAACGTTTCTATCAGCTCCCGAAATGCATGCCGTTTTTTTTTTTTTTTTTTTGCATGGACTTCGCCGACAAGGATCAACCGTTCCAATGGCAACCCCCAAGTGACGAGGAAATTTTCAGTCAACAACACACCATCCAGATGATGATTGACATCGATATCGGATGGATGGACACTTTGCCTCACGTTGTCACATCTCCTAACCGAAGTTGTGTACAAGTTGGAATGGGGTGAGGGTTGAGGATTACTGACCAAGGTATGACGAAATCCCTTGCTGGGAATCATCAACTCTGAATTGATGAGAGATATGCATACAACTCAATATCGACACGATGCATGTCGGGGATAGATAGGAACTTGAAGGGGAAGAATTGAGTTGAGGATGCAACCTGCTTCGCAAGCCAGGCCACACCGTGGCAAACAGACCCAACCCATGGCTGGAACCGTTCGAGAATGCCGAGTATGTGCCTAGTAGGCGATTGGTCTGCAAGGAGAATTTTGTTGTTCCGGGTGGACGAATCGACATCTCACCAAAAATTCTACCATCAGCCTTCCGTCCATCCGCCCGCTGCAGGCGTGGCTCAACAGCAGCCTCATAGGATCCTCAAGCCGGCCGGACACGCCCCAGGCGGCGGCTCCAAAGTGCTGTTCGAGCCCTCCAGAACAGCTCTAGACGATTCTTCGAGGGGCTCTGGAGGGGAATGAACACCCCCGAAGTCTCCCGGTAGGGCGACTGAACGGCGTTGTTGACGGCGTTGTGGAACTGAACAGCATCACATCTGGCGGGCATCAAGTACCGGTACCTGGACAATCTCAATGACCTCGAGGACCCCTTCTCGTGGTTGGCCATGCTCAACTCAACCCTTGCCCAGCGACTTTGGTCCCTTGCCCCTCTGGGCAGGGAGTGCCATGCAGCAGGGGGTGTCTCACGTCGTGGGGCGCCGGCGGATCAAGCGAGCCGCCAATGCGGTGCATGCCAATGGCTCTCACGGTCTCACAACTGGCGGGCGGGCACATCCATCCTCTTGTCGGTGGATGCGTTTCTTCTTCTCGACAATTGAGGTGTGCACTAAGATAGGCCGGGTTGTGGAGGGAGGCAGAGCTGCCCTCCATCCATTGTTGGTTAAAAAAAAAGTGCTTGCTGGGATACGTACCCCTCCATATCCCCAACAGAACTGAAATTTTGGCCTGCCTCTCGGTTCGATGAGGCGGCCCCTCCACAGACTCCGTCCGGCAGCTTCAACCACGCCCTTGTTAGCCGGCTCCCGGTGCCTCGTCGTCCCCAAAGCTGGATTTTTCTCATCTGGACTTATACCTTGGTCGAACCAATCTTGTCATCTTAGACCTCTTCCTCCTCGAGATTGTCCATCTTCATCCTCATCCTCTCTCCATTCCCTTCTTCCTCCATCCTCTCCTCTCGTCCCCTTTGCGCCTGGCTGGTGTTGTCTTGTCTCGTGCCGCGCCGCGCTCCACCGACTCTTAAGCTATTCTCTACTAATTTTCTCCCCCCTCCCACCTTCCAGGGGACCAGCCAGCTTCCGCGCAAATCCAGGACCGCCGGATTCTTCTCACCAGCGTCCTTGGGGAAAGCATCGGATCTTTATCTGGTGCTACGAGTTGAATTGATAGGTTTGTGTGCCATTGGCCCTTACAGAAGCTCTCGATAGGCCAGATAAACTGACCGCTCGCACTTTCTTCGCCGCCTGCAGATTTTCTTCGATACCCCTTCTCTCACCATGTACGGCACCGGAGCAGGCCCTCAGACGGGCATTTCCACTCCCAGATCCAGCTCTTCTCTCCGGCCGTTGACTCTCTCCCACGGCTCTCTCGAGACCTCTTTCCTCATCCCCACCAACCTTCACTTCCACGCCTCCCAGTTGAAAGACAAGTTCATCGCCAGCCTACCCGAAGCCACCGACGAGCTTGCCCAGGATGACGAGCCCTCATCCGTCCCCGACTTGGTCGCCAGATACCTTGGTCTCATCGCCCACGAGGTCGACGAGGGTGAGGATGATGAGCAGGGCTCTTACGAGGAGGTCCTGAAGCTCGTCCTCAACGAGTTTGAGCGCAACTTCCTCCGTGGTAACGAGGCCCACGCTGTTGCCGCTACTCTGCCCGGCATTGAGTCCAAGAAGCTCGACTTCATCCGAAGCTACTACACGGCTCGTTCTGTTATCAACCGACCGATCAAGCCCCATGCCTCAGCTCTTTTCCGAGCTGCTGAGGATGGCGATGCTGAGATTTACACCATCTTCGGTGGCCAGGGCAACATCGAGGAGTATTTCGAGGAGCTGCGGGAAATCTACAAGACCTACTCTAGCTTTGTGGGTGACTTGATCAGCTCCTCAGCTGAGCTCCTCCAGAACCTCTCCAAGAACTCCGCCGCCGAGAAGTCGTTCCCCAAGGGTCTTGATGTCATGAACTGGCTTCACCACGCCGACTCTACTCCCGATGTCGACTACCTGATCTCGGCCCCCGTCAGCTTCCCCCTGATCGGTCTTGTCCAGCTCGCTCACTACGAGGTGACATGTAAGGTCCTTGGCGTGCACCCTGGTATGCTCCGTGACAGAATCACCGGTACTACTGGTCACTCCCAGGGTATCGTGATGGCTGCCGCTACCGCTGCCGCTGACTCTTGGGACTCTTGGCGCGAGATTGCCACCTCCGTCCTGACCATGCTGTTCTGGATCGGAACTCGCAGCCAGCAGGCTTTCCCCATCACTTCCATGACCCCCAACATGCTCCGGGAGTCATCAGAGCACGGCGAGGGTTCTCCCACCCCCATGCTTAGCATCCGCGATCTCTCCCAGACCGAGGTCCAGAAGCACATCGATGCTACCAACCAGTACCTTCCTGAGGACCGTCACATCAGCGTGTCCCTCATCAACAGCCCTCGCAACCTGGTTGTTACTGGTCCTCCTACCTCGCTGTACGGTCTCAACTCTCAGCTGCGCAAGGTCAAGGCTCCCACTGGTCTTGACCAGAACCGGATTCCTTACACCGAGCGAAAGGTCCGCTTCGTGAACCGATTCCTGCCCATCACGGCTCCCTTCCACAGCAAGTACCTCGCTGAGGCTACTGCTATGATCGACGAGGATCTCAAGGAGATCACCATCGACTCCAGCGATCTCGGTATTGCCGTCTTCGACACCAACACCGGCAACGATCTCCGTGAGCAGGTCAAGGGCAACATTGTTCCCGCCCTTGTTCGTCTGATCACCCGGGATCCCGTCAACTGGGAGAAGGCCACTGTCTTCCCTGATGCCACTCACATCCTGGACTTTGGTCCCGGTGGCATCTCTGGTCTCGGTGTCTTGACCAGCCGCAACAAGGAGGGTACTGGTGTTCGTGTCATCGTCGCTGGTACTGTTGACGGTGGACTCAGCGAGATCGGTTACAAGCCCGAGATCTTTGACCGGGATGAGGAGAACGCCGTCAAGTATGCCATTGACTGGGTTAAGGAGTTCGGTCCCAAGCTCGTGACGACCAAGAGCGGACGCACATACCTCGACACCAAGATGAGTCGACTTCTCGGTCTACCCCCGATCGTTGTTGCAGGCATGACTCCTGCCACCGTGCCTTGGGATTTCGTTGCTGCCACCATGAACGCCGGATACCACATCGAGCTTGCTGGTGGTGGTTATTTCATCGGCCCCATGATGACTGACGCCATCATGAAGATCGAGAAGGCCATTCCTGCCGGTCGCGGTATCTCTGTCAACCTGATCTATGTCAATCCCCGTGCCATGTCCTGGCAGATTCCCCTGATTGGCAAGCTCCGCTCTGAGGGTGTTCCTATTGAGGGTCTCACTATTGGTGCTGGTGTTCCTTCCATTGAGGTTGCTCAGGAGTACATTGAGACTCTCGGCCTTAAGCACATTAGCTTTAAGCCCGGTTCCATCGATGCTATCCAGGCTGTCATCAACATTGCCAAGGCCAACCCCCACTTCCCTGTTATCCTTCAGTGGACTGGTGGCCGTGGTGGTGGTCACCACTCTTTCGAGGATTTCCACCAGCCTATCCTCCAGATGTACGGCCGTATCCGACGACAGGAGAACCTCATCCTTGTTGCCGGTAGTGGTTTCGGTGGTGCTGATGACACCTACCCCTACCTTACTGGTCAGTGGGCCAAGAAGTATGGCTACCCTCCCATGCCTTTCGACGGTTGCTTGTTCGGTAGCCGCATGATGGTTGCCAAGGAGGCCCACACCAGCAAGGCTGCCAAGGAGGCCATTGTCGCTGCTCCTGGTCTTGAGGACAGTGAGTGGGAGCAGACCTACAAGGGACCTGCCGGTGGTGTCATCACCGTTCGCTCTGAGATGGGCGAGCCTATCCACAAGCTTGCCACTCGTGGTGTTCGCTTCTGGGCCGAGATGGACCAGAAGATCTTCAGCCTTCCCAAGGAGAAGCGTGTTGCCGAGCTTAAGAAGAACAAGGACTACATCATCAAGAAGCTCAATGATGACTGCCAGAAGGTCTGGTTCGGTCGCAACAAGGAGGGCAAGGCCGTCGACCTGGACGACATGACCTATGCCGATGTTCTCCGACGTCTCATCGAGCTCCTCTATGTCAAGCACCAGTCTCGCTGGATTGACCGCTCCTACACCGTTCTTACCGGTGACTACATTCACCGTCTGGAGGAGCGTTTCACTACCACTCCTGGAAAGGCTTCTCTTCTCCAGAGCTACTCTGAGCTCAGTGACCCCTTCGGTGTGATTGACCGTGTCCTCGCCGCCTACCCCGAGGCCGAGAACCAGATCATCAACGCCCAGGATGTCCAGCACTTCCTTATCATGTGCATGCGCCCCACCCAGAAGCCTGTCACCTTCATCCCCGCCTTTGATGACAACTTCGAGTTCTACTTCAAGAAGGACTCCCTGTGGCAGTCTGAGGATCTGGATGCTGTTGTTGACCAGGACGTTGGTCGAACCTGCATTCTTCAGGGTCCCACTGCTGCCAAGTTCTCTACTGTCATTGACCAGCCTATCAAGGAGATCCTTGATAACATCCACGAGTCTCACATCGAGTTCCTGACCCGGGATCAGTACAGCAACAACAAGGCTTCCATCCCTTACACCGAGTACTTCGGTGGCAAGCTGGTTGACCCTGAGATTCCTCTGGACGTTGAGGGCTTGACTGTCAGCTACGACACTTACAAGAACACCTACCGCCTGTCGTCGTCTGCCGCTGCCACTCTCCCTGAGCTCGACTCCTGGCTGTCTCTCCTGGCTGGTCCTAACCGCAACTGGCGTCATGCCCTGCTCATGGCGGATGTTGTCGCCCAGGACCAGAAGTTCCAGACCAACCCCATCCGACGCATCTTTGCTCCTTCCCGCGGTCTGTTTGTGGAGATTTCTTATCCCAACGATCCCGCCAAGACCACCATCGTGGTTCGTGAGCAGCCTCGTCACAACCAGTATGTCGATGTGATCGAGGTCAAGCTGGTCGGTGAGAACAAGATCCAGGTCAACATGATCAAGGAGACCACCGCTCTTGGCAAGCCTGCTGCTCTCCCTCTCCTTTTCACCTACCACCCTGAGGCTGGTTACTCGCCCATCCGTGAGGTCATGGAGGGTCGCAACGACCGCATCAAGGAGTTCTACTGGAGGGCGTGGTTCGGCGACGAAGCTCTTGACCTCGATGCTGATGTTACTGCCAAGTTCGATGGCGGTAAGACTACCATCACTGGCGAGGCCATCAACGACTTTGTCCACGCTGTTGGCAACACCGGCGAGGCCTTCGTTGACCGACCTGGCAAGACCGTCTACGCTCCTATGGACTTTGCCATTGTCATTGGCTGGAAGGCTATCACCAAGCCTATCTTCCCTCGCACCATTGACGGCGATCTTCTGAAGCTTGTCCACCTGTCCAACCAGTTCCGCATGATCCCTGGTGCGGAGCCTCTGAAGAAGGGCGACGAGGTCACCACCACTGCCCAGATCAACGCTGTCATCAACCAGGATGCTGGTAAGATGGTTGAGGTCTGTGGCACTCTCGTCCGTGACGGCGAGCCTGTCATGGAGGTCACCTCTCAGTTCTTGTACCGCGGTACTTACACCGACTACGAGAACACCTTCCAGCGCAAGGTTGAGACTCCTATCCAGGTTCACCTTGCCACCACCAAGGATGTTGCTGTCCTCCGCTCCAAGCAGTGGTTCTCTCTTGACGAGCTTCCTCGTGACATTGAGCTCCTCGGCCAGACCCTGACCTTCCGACTCCAGAGCCTGGTTCGCTTCAAGAACAAGAACGTGTTCAGCAGCATTGAGACCCGCGGTCAGGTCCTGCTCGAGCTTCCCACTAAGGAGGTGATCCAGGTTGCCAGTGTTGACTACGAGACTGGCGAGTCCCATGGTAACCCCGTCATCGACTACCTTGAGCGAAATGGCAAGACCATTGACCAGCCCATCAACTTTGAGAACCCTATCCCTCTCAGCGGCAGGACTCCTCTGGCTCTCCGAGCCCCCGCTTCCAACGAGAACTACGCTCGCGTCTCTGGCGACTACAACCCCATCCACGTCTCTCGTGTCTTCTCCAGCTACGCTAGCCTGCCCGGTACCATCACCCACGGCATGTACTCTAGCGCTGCTGTGCGAAGTCTCGTCGAGACCTGGGCCGCTGAGAACAACATTGGTCGCGTTCGCAGCTTCCACGCCTCCCTGGTTGGCATGGTCCTGCCCAACGACGATCTTGAGGTCAAGCTCCAGCACACTGGTATGGTCTCTGGTCGCAAGATCATCAAGGTCGAGGTCCGCAACAAGGAGACTGAGGACAAGGTTCTCGAGGGTGAGGCCGAGGTTGAGCAGCCCGTCACTGCCTATGTCTTTACTGGACAAGGCTCTCAGGAGCAGGGTATGGGTATGGAACTGTATGCCAGCAGCCCCGTTGCCAAGGAGGTCTGGGACCGTGCCGACAAGTACCTCCTGGACAACTATGGTAAGTTGAACCCTTATACACGCGTTGTAAACTGTAAATACTAACATGATGGCCAGGTTTCTCTATCACCAACATTGTGAAGAACAACCCCAAGGAGCTTACTATCCACTTCGGTGGTCCCCGTGGTAAGGCTATCCGCCAGAACTACATTGCCATGACCTTCGAGACTGTGGCTGCGGACGGTAGCATCAAGTCGGAGAAGATCTTCAAGGACATTGACGAGACCACCACCTCGTACACCTACCGCTCTCCTACTGGCCTGCTCTCTGCCACTCAGTTCACGCAGCCCGCCCTTACTCTCATGGAGAAGGCCAGCTTCGAGGACATGAAGTCCAAGGGTCTAGTTCCCAACAACAGCACTTTTGCCGGTCACTCGCTCGGTGAATACTCGGCCCTTGCTGCCCTGGCCGAGGTTATGCCTATTGAGAGTCTGGTTTCGGTTGTGTTCTACCGTGGTCTCACCATGCAGGTGGCCGTCGAGCGTGACGCCGCCGGACGCTCCAACTACTCGATGTGCGCGGTTAACCCCAGCCGCATCAGCAAGACCTTTAACGAGGCTGCTCTGCAGTTTGTCGTTGACAACATTGCCGAGGAGACTGGCTGGCTCCTGGAGATTGTCAACTACAACATTGCCAACATGCAGTACGTGTGCGCTGGTGACCTGCGGGCTCTTGACACGCTCGCCGGTGTGACCAACTTCCTCAAGGTCCAGAAGATCGACATTGAGGATTTCAAGGACAACATTGAGGAGGCCAAGGGACACCTCAGGGAGATCATTCGCGGTTCTGCTGAGAAGACTCTGGCTAAGCCTCGCCCTCTGGAGCTTGAGCGTGGATTCGCTACCATCCCTCTCCGAGGTATCGATGTGCCTTTCCACTCTACTTTCCTCCGATCGGGTGTCAAGCCCTTCCGATCCTTCCTGCTTAAGAAGATCAATAAGACATCTATTGATCCCTCTAAGCTGGTCGGAAAGTACATTCCCAACGTGACGGCCAAGCCGTTTGCGCTGACCAAGGAGTACTTTGAGGATGTGTACAAGCTGACCAACTCTCCCAAGATTGGTGCTGTCCTGGCCAACTGGGACAAGTACACTCAGGATGAGGCTGCGACCAACGGTGTTGAGGGTAGCGACAGCAGCTCAGGCGGCGACTACGAGGGCCCCGGCGCTGCTGCTTAGATGGATGAATGAATAGAGGATAGACGAATGTAGGAAGAGAAGAATCATGGATGATTATGAAGAAGGTTTTACAGGTTCCCGATGAACGGGACCGGTTTACTATTACACGAAGGAACTATATCACGATGTATCGTATTACTTAGAGGGCGTTTGCTTTTACTGCGCAGTTAGACTCTATTTTGTTGAATGTTGTGTAATTTCTCACCAGACGGAACAGAAGTGCCTGTGACAGCGTGACCTGGGTAATGAGTAAAGGCGTTTGCTTGAGATGACCATCGATTGGTGGTAGGCCCGTGGGTCGGCTGCCGGCGACGGCCGGTGAACGGGAAGATAGCAAACAAGGTGGAGGTGGCCTATCAAAGGGGGAGTTAGGCCTACTCCGAGCTCCGAGGTACACGAGTTGACATGGTTGGCCGCTAACTCGTTTACATGTAGTAGGCGTTTGGTAGATGGAGAGGAGAGAGAGATAGGGGGATGAGTTTGTCTATAATAACTAGAGAGGAATCAAGCCGAGCTGGTGTTTTTGCTCTTTTCTCTCTTCTTCGCAATTGATAAATTCTGGTCTCGGCATTACATCATCATCATCACCCTCACTTTTGCCTCTTGGCACGTGAATCAATCAGGCAAAGCGTCACAACTTTGAACCGAGGAAAACACGTACAACAACAAACTCCACGCAACAGCAACAAGTCCGCGAGATGACGGGCATGAGGAAGCAGGTCTTTGCGGGCACCTTCATCTCTAGCAAGAGTCCGCAGGAGCTCAACTATCTACACAATGCTCTCATTTGCGTTGACGGGGAGGGTAGGATTGCTAGGGTTGATAAGGAGCCTGGCAGTGTGAGCAAATTGGAGAGTACGCTCAAGACGTTGGGATGGGATGTGAGCGAGGTGGAGATTCATGTGGCACAACCAGGACAGTTCTTTTTTCCCGGCTTCATCGGTAAGTTTTGCTACAGGATTGTGAGAATGCGCTTGCTGACGATAGCTCCAGACTCTCACGTTCATGCGCCTCAGTATCCCAACGTAGGCATCTTTGGCAAGACGACACTCATGGAGTGGCTTGAAAAGTACACCTTCCCCATGGAGTCAAGCCTCAAGGATCTAGACAAGGCACGCAGGGTGTACACCGCATGCGTGAGAAGAACGCTATCTCATGGAACAACGACAGCAGCCTACTATGCGACCATCGACGTGGCCGCGACGAACCTCCTCGCTGACATCTGTCTCAACATTGGACAGCGCGCCTTTGTAGGACGTGTCTGCATGGATAACCCGACTACTTGTCCTTCCAACTACCGCGACGAGACGGCTCAGCAGTCATTGGAGAGGACGCGGGAGACGATCCAGCATGTCCAAGACATTGACCCAGATTTCAAGCTCATCTGTCCCATCTTGACACCCCGCTTTGCGCCCTCTTGTTCTAGCGAGGCAATGAGGGGTTTGGCGGATATTCAGAGGGAGATGGATTTGCCTGTGCAAACGCATATATCAGAGAATGAAGGAGAGATTGCGTTGGTTGCAAAGCAGTTTCCTGAGTCTGGTTCTTATGCAGAGGTTTACGATGATCATGGTCTTTTGACGCGGAGGACAATCCTGGCGCATGCTGTTCATCTGAGTGAGGAGGAGGCAGCTCTCGTGGCTAGACGGGGGAGCAAGGTGTCTCACTGCCCATGTAGCAACAGTTCCCTCACGAGCGGCGCGGCGAGGGTACGGTGGATGTGGGATCGGGGTATCACAGTCGGTCTCGGCACCGACATGAGCGGAGGTTACAGCCCCTCGGTACTCGAAGCGGCACGGCAAGCGGCTCTAGTAAGCCGTCACGTAGCAATGGGCGTCTCGGCCGAAGCGGAGCGGGAACGGAGCAAGCTGACGGCGGAGGAAGTGTTATACCTGGGAACACGGGGCGGTGCCGAGGTTGTGGGTCTAGGAGACCGCGTAGGCGGATTCGAGAAGGGCATGGAGTGGGACGCACAACTGATCGGTCTAGGACAAGTAGACGAGGACGGCATGGGAGAAGAAGGGAACGTTGACGTGTTTGGATGGGAGACGTGGGAGGAGAGGATGGCCAAGTGGCTGTTTAACGGGGATGATAGGAATGTGAAGAAGGTGTGGGTGAGGGGAAGACTTGTTCACGAGCGGTGAACACTACATCTACAGAGGAGGACCTACAGCCAAGGGAACAAAAGAGGCTATTTCGGCATTCTCTGCCAAGAGAAAAGGGTGGCCTCAAGAACGGGGCGGCCTCCAGCTTTGATTAGAGAGAGTGGGAAGATCGTATCTGCCCATGGCTTAATGTCCACCTCGTTTCATATAATCTCGCATTCCAAGCGGTATTTTTCGTCTTTTCGTAGAGGGTGCGCCACAGACTTTGTAAAAAGCAACAAAACGTTGACTGACCCCTGCATAGTGATGAGCGTCTGCCCCGTGGATGGATGTTTCAATCTAAAGCAGCCCATGCAAGGACGCGGACCAAACATGTTGCCGTCTGACGTTTGACTGGTTCTGCAACCGCCGCCAAGGGGCGTTGACCATGATTTAAGCACACGA
The DNA here is from genome assembly GCA_003947015.1 of Fusarium sp. AF-6. Lineage (NCBI taxonomy): Eukaryota > Fungi > Ascomycota > Sordariomycetes > Hypocreales > Nectriaceae > Fusarium > Fusarium sp. AF-6. Next base: position 48,934 of record NKCJ01000049.1, read on the forward strand.
AGAGAACAAGATAAAGTCTTGATGGCTGTGGCTTGAGATACAGGTCTAATATTCAAGCTTGTAGCTTGAAGCTTGAAGCTAAATAAACCACAAGACACATATCTTCGCAAGGCAGATTTTTTTTTTTGCCAAACTTGTCCCAGCTGAATGCGCAACTAACGTTAGTGAATGAAACCAAGAAGGACTCATGATGCTCAAGAACCTTGGCATGGCTTGCAAGACTCCAATGGTGGCCCCTGTCAAGTGCGGATCCCTGCCACACGGCAGAGACAACTTCCTTTCAGCCCTGCGCTTTGCTGCAACGGTCCTTGGGCGTTTATTGCTGTATTGTCAGTGGGAGCATAAGAAGAGGGGGAGTCCCCCCTCCTCTCCCTTTGGATCACAGAGTAGTAACACATCAAGAATATCATCATTTGCCTCCTCCAACCAAGAACATCGCCATGTCGACTACTACCACTTCTACCCATGGCCTCACGGTCACAGGCGTCCCCAAGATGCCCCTCTGGCTCACCATTCTCCGTGTTGCAGCTCTCGTCCTATCTCTAGGCGTTCTCATTGCAGCAGCCTACCATCTCTCCCTCCTAGGTGGTTGGAGCCAATACTACGTTGGTTCCAACCCAGCAGGCTTTCTAATCTTTGACGCAAGTCACACCCACCCACCTTCACTCTAGAATATCCCCAACTAACATTTCTTTAATTAGTCCATCTTTACATTCCTCATCCTAGGTGGCATGTTGGCAGCAGAATTCTTTGCCCCTCACATGTATCTCCGCCTCCTCTTTGTCGGCGCCCTAATTCTCGACGCCATCTTTTGGTTGTCTGCCTGGGCATGGGCCGCTTCTTGGACTTCGAGGTATTACTCTGTCTACCATGCTGCTGGCTTTGGTTTGTATGCCGAGCTGGAGGCTTGGGGTGCTTCTATGCTTGCTGGTAGTGTTCTGGGAGCTTTTACTTGGTGAGTTTATCTGTGTCTACACTCGTTGTTGTGGTAAATTGACTGTTGATAGGGTTGTTATCATCGTTATTACTGTCTTCTTCGTCAAGGCTTGTATGGATTCTCCTCAAGATTCTTCCTTTTCACCTCGTGCCGCAGCAGACCCCGAGATGGGCCAGCCCAAGCCTGAGGGAATGTCTCAGCCTCAGTACGCCTAGTTGAAACATACTTTTGAGGGAAAGATCGGTTGAACTACACGGCAAAAGGAATATACTATGATACCCTAGGTGACGGCTTTGGTAGGGAGGGATGGAAGTGTTAATCGTCAAGGAATGAAGTTCTTGCTTTTTAATGTGTTTTTTATTTGCCTGTGAGGCACTGTCTAGATATCATACATTGTTTATACAGAAGTGCCAGGTTTCCGTTACGCCTTCGCTATGTGCCTTGATTCAACTTGGAAAGAAACCTGCGAGACTGAGAAAATGACCAGAATAGACGAGAAAGGAAAGATAAAACGAAAAAGACTTGATAGACGAAGAAAAATGAAAACGAAAAAGAAAACCGAAAACAAAGCCCATAAAAGCAAAAGACAAGACCAGCGATCCTTATCGCGATAGCATCATGTCTAGTGAAAGAAAACCAGTGATCAAATGAAGCCACGAAAAGATCCCACCCCATTTCTATAAACCCCCTTGGACAGACTTTGTACTGCTCCTGTTTTTTGCTTAACCCATGGGTGGTGGTGGTTTTAGTATATTGGTGAAATTTGCGCCGTCGATACCAAACTGTCTGGGTGTGTTGTGTGTCGAACCAGAAAAAAGCATGCCAAAGACCAGCAGACAAAGCAAGAAATTTCCATGAGCCAAAGCAAGAAAAGAGGGATGTCGCATGTCCAACAAGAGCAAGAGTTGTCCTCAGATGGGAGGGTTATTGCCAAAATTCGTCCAGTCCTGAGGCATGGTAGAAGACAAGTCCTCGGCAGTCGCGTTCTACGCTGCTGCGGCGACTTGTCCGGGCTGGTGGTGGAATTGGTGATTCTGAAAAGGCTCCATAATAGCCTGAGGGTTCATAGAATTTTGTGTTGCCTGGAGAGCGGCAGCGTCACTCGCTTCAAGCTCTGCTCTCAGACGAGCGACCTCCTTCGCCTTGGCCTCCTTGTCTTTCTGAACATGCTTCTGTAATCAATCATTAGTATGTAATAGTTAAGTGTAGAACATGTTCAACTTACATTGCTCTTAGCAGTCCGGGTCGACTGCCTCTTGGACTTGGTCTTTGCAGAATCCTCAGACCTCTTGGCGTCTCCCTCGGCAACACGCTGTTCAACAACAGACAAAAGAGCATTCTTCAGCTCCGGAGACAAATCCTTGAACTCATTAGGTGAAGCCCCAAGAATGATGGCGCGGAGCTTCCACCAATTCATTTCCGCTTCACGGTCGTTCAGGAGTATGCGGCTCTCTTGAATAATCTCGTTACGTCGATCACGAGTCGCCTTGGCTGCCAGGTTGTTCCTCTCCTTGTCTAGAAGCTTTCCCTTTTCGAGGATTTCCTTATTCTTTGCTCTGAGAATCTCTGCCAGTCGAGGGTTATCCTCGGGAATCTCGTATGGTGCTTCAGGGAGAGGCTTAGCGGCCATCTCCTTCAACTTGGATGGTGGAAGGACGGGAGGGTTCGCTTCCTGGTGGGCAAGTTCAAGATCAATCGAGGCCATGATCTTGTCGTATTCTGTCTTAGACTTCATGCCGGGAATGGTCAGACCGGCCTTCTCGAAGGAGTAACCAGCTATCTTTCGACTGGAGAACCCGGGCTGATTCTTCTTGACACCAGAATCAAGAGCAGTATTGTCACCGGTAATCTGAGAAGAAAGCGACAGGCCACACTTTGGGGCCTGGAGGCCCGTGGTGACGTTACTGGAGCGCATGAAACTTGGGTTTAGAGTAAGAGTTTCACTCAGGTGCTGCTCCGAAGGACCAGCCTCGCATTGTGTGAGGCGAGGGTCGATGGTATCTTCGTCACCAAGGAAGCCAGGATTGAGAGCGCCCGCGTTGAAATTGAAATGAGGAGGAATGGCGAGTCCGAACTGCGCATCCGTAGTAGGCTTGGTGGTGACGTTACGCTTCTTGGAAGGAGGAGTCCCAGAATCGTCAACACGTTGAACGACGTTCACAAACTGGACCTTCTTGTTCTGATCTGCATTGTTCTGGTCGGCAGCGTGCTGGTCAAAAGACCTCTTTGCCTGAGGTCGAGGCCAAGGGTTGTTCATGATTGCGGGATTGAGGAGTGGTGACGAGTGTGTAATGTAGAGATGGCCACGATGGCCTGAGACGTGCAGTAGACGACTGAGAGAGAGAGGGCAGAGAGTGTGCGAAGAGTAGTGCAATAGAAGAGAGAAATTAGGAATCGAGAGGGTGTGAATGATCAGTCGCTCTGGTGACGAGTGGTCGCCAGCGACGGGAGCAGAAGAAGAAATAAACACGCGCGCGGCGTGTGACCGATATGCAGCAGCAGCAGCGTGTGTGAGAATCCAGACCTTTCAGATAGAATGCAAAAGCCCAAAGATGAATGTTTTTAATGAAATGAAGCTGGTGATGCTGTTGCTTGGTGGTGGTGGTGGTGGAGTGTGGAGGATGATGTGATGCAAAAGAGAAGAAGAAGAGAGTCAAGGCTCGTGCAGCTGCAGAAACCCAAGAAATACTGGACAATACAATGGGTTGCCTCGCACCCCCCCACCCACGAGGTGAATACTCAAAAAAAAAAACCAACGACAATAGCCAGCTAGCCCTCCCTCCAATAAACAGAGCCCCCTAAGCCTAGCAGCCGGTCTACACTGGCAGACTGGACAAGGGCTCCCCCCTATTTGCACTGCAGGTGAATCACTAAATGCGCTGAGCAGACCTCTTGCACATGACTGCATTTACCCCCTTAGACTGCAGTTCATAAAGGACGTCTAAACATGCACTTCCTCGTCGTCAGCTCTCCAAGTGTGCAGAGTTGAATGACCAATAAGCTGTCAAGCGAAGGAGGTCGTCAGGGGTGCACAAGGACGACATAGGTATGACTCTCTTGAATACTCATGCGCAACCTGTTTTCTCTCGAGGTAGACCTCGCTTTTTTTCGTTTTGCAAGTCACACGAGAACATGATGCTGTTGACATTTTTTCTTCCCCTGACTGACAGTTCGTCGTCAGTCATCTCGCGACCACCTTGCGAAAAACAACATCGCCCAACCCCAAGCTTGCTCGTCATAACCTCTCCACGCCCTGTTCATTATCTTTCTCTTCAGGTGTCATTTGTTAACTCGTAGACTTCGTCGTCATCGGGTCGGGTGTTCGAGGTGACTTCCTCCTTTGTTCGTCGCCTCGGTATCCGTGATTCAAGTTGACATTCTTCATCTGTTGACGCGAGCATCGACTCACAGACAATGCGAAATGGAGTCTTGCTTCGCGCACCGCAGTCGCTCTAGATAAATCGTGTCCTAGACATCCACTACCAAGCTACAGAGTCTCCCCGGGGGTGGAAAGGGGCTCCTGGGCATAGGATTTATCCTTGTGAGTCGCCTGAGGGCGAGGGACGCCTTCATCTAGGTGCGGTTCTGCCTACGCTTCGAACGCCGCGGATCATACTGATCGCCTTTTTTTGAGGGCAACAATACATCTTGACCGTGACTCCCTGACGTGAATCTATAGCGTCGCCGCAGACGTCGCCACCACCAGCAACGCAGCTCACATTCACCTACCCCCAGCCGACCTAAGGAGTACCAGCAGAAAGGACTTGGCCCAGAATCTCAGCATCACAAGCAAAAAGAGCATTTGGCCCTCGAACAACAGTGCGAGAACATGCCGTCATCCTACTGCTCACACAATGGTCCCTTGTTCAGTCAACGTGGAACAAAACAACACAATACATTCAACTCTGCCCTTCTTTCAAGCAGTCCAATCCGCTAACCACCCTAAATTGTTTCCAGAAAACCAATATCAATACCTGCGACCGCTTCGCTGATTTGTCGACTCAAATAACCCTCCGACCTTGAACAACGCCCGATAATCCAATCCCATTCCATCCAGCCTCGCTCACCAAGACCGAGATCAAGACATCCAAGTAAATACCATCGATAAACAACCAAGTTCCTGCGCCGGCCTCTTTGTTTTCTCACCACAAAGTTGCTCTTCGCTTTCCTGGTATCTTTTCAAAAAAAAAACAGTCATGCCGCCCACCCTTCCCTTCCCATCCTTCACTACAAACATTAAGGCCGTCAGCCCTTTTCCGATCCAAACATCCCGATACGCCAGGTACATTACTCGACGAGAGCCCTGCTCACAAGGCCAAGCCTGTCCCGTCCTTCGTCCACCGATATAATGCCAAAAGCTCCCTTCTTCGTTGTTGTTGCTCTCCCAGATCTTCAGGTACACGACCCCTAACCTGGGCGAGGGCACTACGCATCACTTTGCTGAATTTTCGCTGCAGACATGTTAGTTTCCCTTCCCGATACAGTCTTGTCCACATAACTCGCCTGATATTCTGTACTAAGAGTCACAACACATGCCTCGTGAGCCCGCACGATGGTCTCACACGCCTTAGCAACGCTGGGTGATGCTTCTGATTGCAGCTTATCCGCAATAAGAAGCAACAAGAACGATCCCTGAAGGAGATAAATACCGAAGAAGAAGGGCATAAACTCCAGTCCAGGGTCGAACTCGAGGATTTGGTTGATGGCTTCAGCCGCCGCCACGGCATGGCTCGTTGCCGTGATGAATCCTTGCGACGAAATCCAAAGGTCGTCATCATCAAGCAAGTTGATTGGATCCCACTTCCCGGCCAGGAGAATGTGCAACACATGCATCACATGTGTACCGTATGCCATGACTATACGGGTCTGAATGTTGCCCTCCGTGAGTCGACCCGACCCGCTGGAATGCACCGAGTGAACTGACGGTGTCGTGATTTCAGGAACTCCAGAGAGTTCGTTATTCTCGCCATGCTGCCCGTCAACCTTGTCATCTCCCGAGCGTGGCAAATGCTTAAGCTCAAAGGCCTGCAAGCTTTGCTCATATATCTCCAAATGCCGAGTAATTTCTGCCGTCTGGGCATCCCATTCGTGCCCAGGGCGGAATGCCATGCCAAATCGCGGATGGTTCTTTGCGTGGTGCAGATCAACGACCTCGCCCAGAATTGTCATCAAGGGCAGAAAGTATCCAAAGATACTATGACCTCGACACTCATACTGGGGCCCGCATATTTGCGACGAATCCGAGACGTATCCGTCAGGGCCAGTGTTGAGCAGACTAGGATCCGTGTTGGAGCTGGAAAGGTTGTTGAAATCACCATTCTGCCATGCCTTGTCATCCATGGGCTGTAGCAGACCCTGGCACTCGATATCCAGGAGGAACAAAGGGCGGTTGTAGCACAGCGCCAAGTGCCTGTCGACAATGTAGAGGAGCCACCATATCCGGCGCCGCTCCTCACGTTCCTCCTCTGTCACGTATCCTCCGCTGTTTCCATCCGGATCTTCTCCAGTCTCGGTGTCCATGGCACTGGTTTCTTGGCTTGTGGGTGATGGGCCAACCGGCAACTCGCGACCCAGCTTCAGCTCTCTCGCGAGGCCCCAAGCAGCAGTCCACCATCTCATACTAGCGCCCTTGTACTCACTCGCCGAGACAACAACTGCCAGGTGAATGTAGGTGATAACATCGTCCAGGCTTCCTGCGGCACCGAATGGCCCTGACTCGCCTGTCAGAGCATCCAGGCTAATTGACCCAGGCATGGCTACACCCAATCCACCAAGCGCAACTCCATCAGCCACTGGGCTTGGAGCATCTCCTGAAGTTGTATGAATAAGTGGCCGAAGAAGATAAACTGTTAGCTCGAGGAGCTTCTGGCATGTTTTAGCACGAGCTGAAGGTGTGCTGGCCAAGAAAGGTGCATCGCTCGTTTGCGCTGCAACCCACAACATGCTCGCTAGAAGGGCCGGCTGGCAATGTCTCGGTTTTGTGGGATGGAGGAAGTATTTCTTCCGAAGGACAAATCCCAGTACGTAGGGCGACATCGGATGCATCTGAGCTGATGAAGAAGACGCGAAATAAAGATCCATGAGATCGCAGGCAAGAGAGATTGGCAGAATATTGTTGAGGTGAGGGATCAAAGGTTCGAGGACGGGATATCGTAGTTTCGAGTTGCCAAAGTTCGCTTGGGGTACTTGAGACTGATATTGGCCTGGTGGTGAAGCCATCGAGATTCCCCAGCCAGGGGATGCTCCTTTACCCATCGAGTATCCAAGTGGGCTATTTCCCATTCGAAAGGTCGTGTTGTTGCCAAAATTCGGTGGGCTCTGGGCTTGCATCGAATATGGAAACTCGGAATAACCTGACATACTATTTCGACCACCAGGACCATAGGGCTGGCCATTGAGCTCCAGGCCCTGGGTATCGTAGTTGTGTGTCATGTTCCCGAATCCATTCAGATCCAGGCCTCCGTGGTTCTCCATTTGCTCACTGTCCAGAGCCGGGGGGCGTCCAAGCTGAGGCGGTTCATTCATACTGCCGAGGTTCTCAAGACCTTCCAGGCCCTGGGCGTGTCGCATAACATCATCGCTTTGATCTTTACTCGATTTACTGCTTGTACTCGGTTGTCGTTCGCCAGAGTGGGGAATGCCGGAAGTCTCGAGTCCTTTGTTGGAGGCTTGAGTGTTCTCACCCGTAATTTCATCTGGGCTTTGGCCGTTTCCGGCCGCTGCAGCCTGAGCAGCAGCTTGCTGGGCTAATTCTTTTCGAGAGGCCTTTCCTCTCTTCTTCCTCTCACGGATGTATTCACACCCCAGGCCGAACTCTACTGAAGTCAGAAACGCTTCCCAACATTCGACTTCAGGACCTACCAATGCAGTGTGCACAGGGGTGCTGGCCATCGCATTTTGTCCGAAGCTGGTTGCATTGATCACAGGCTCGGCTAATCCTCCTACGAATGCCCGACGCTCCAGATCCACGAGCAGCAGTTCCGTATGGGTGTTGTCGACTCTTCGTCTGAGGGCCTGCCCTTGCCAGATGAGGGTTCTGAAGGGACACTGGCTGTGAAAGCGGTTGAATTGGATACTGGTGGTTCTGCCCGAGTGTCTCTAATCCATTGCCTTGGATCTGAGTCTGTTGAACATTGCCATCTGGTGAGATATTTGACGAGGCAATGTTCTGGTAGGGAGAAAAACGTTGAAGAGGGTTGGACAACATCTTGCCACGCGTTTATTTAACCTCTTTTGCAAGATGATGAATGAAGCTTTCGCTGCGGTTGGACCAAGGTCTCGGTGGCTTGGATCAAGGGTGGAATGAGTTATCTCCCTCCCCTACCGATGGCAGGAGCAGATTCTTTGATAAACATGGTCAGTTTGCCTCTGTAAGCAGATCCCAAGGCTCTGCGGGGAAGTGATCAAGAAGACAGGGGCTTGAGTCTGATGACTGTTGCATGGGAAGAGTCGAGGTGTCAAAATAAGATCAACCATGTTGATGGCCAGGGTTGACCTCGGCAAGCGGGGACAATAGAGTGATTGACAAGACATCTGACAGTCCCTTGGCATAAAGACGGCGGTAATGTCGTGCGTTGAGACGATCATAGTCTCCTTGATAGAGGCGAGTTGATGAAGAGGGGGCGCGGGGTGGAGGAATGGGACGGGCTCCTGAATTGATACGCGACGCGACTAAAGAGAAATAGATAGACTTACCCTGACCGGCAAATGGGTTCCAGCTGCCCTAGAAGGCACTGGAGAAGCTGACCGTAACCAGATAGTTGGGGATTTCGCGTAACTCGCTGAGTGCGCTTTCAATTCCAACTCGCGGTGCACCCAAGAGCGTTTAAGGCAATGATGGTCCTTGTCGTTTGATGTAGCTCAAGTGGCGAACCTAGGTGATAGCCGGAAGTCGTGAGGAGGGTCCTGTAGCTGAGTTGTCCAGTTTGATACTCGTTGATAGAATGTCAGGCCAGGCCAGGTCGGATCAGAAGACTATGGTGGTGGATCTCCGAGGGGCTGGTGAAGGCCTGTCTCTCAAGGTCGATATGGCGATTTCGATGAAACCAACTGGTTAGAGAGGCGAGAATACAGTCTAGATGACTCTGTCTCAACTGTTAATGTCAATGGTTCCTTGGAATTAGTCGGTGGCAGGAGGAGGGAGGAGAGATGGGCGTCTTTTTTTCTGGAGAAACCCCAACGGCAGCTCGTGACCGAAATGTCGGGCGTGGCCAGGACGTGGGACTAGGGACTAGGCCTGTAGGGGACGGGGAGGAGTGCATTTGCTAACCCAGAGCGACCAGGCAGCTGCCGAATGCCAAATGGGTCGCTTATTACTCCGTACGGAGTAGTGAGGACCTAGCTCGCAAGCCTGGGACTGGGAGCGAGGTCCCGCCGAAGGTGGGTTGATGGGCAGATGTGGAGTATGGTCAGAGGTGGAGGATTTTGGGCATGGGTACCACTCACACCTCGAGGGCGTTGTCGGTTCTTGTTCCGAAGAGAATGACACTTGGACTGGGATCTCGTTCGAGGAATCTTCTCCTTTATGCGGGCCAAGGCGAACTGCGGACATCAGGAGTTGGGTTGTCAGACGAATTGAAGCTGGAGAAGGAAGCCGTGACGATAGCCGTCGAGAGGACACCATGTGGTGGCATCCATCTCAGGGATTTCCTTCGTCTGGAACCATTCAACGACTAGACGGGGGTAGGGACACGAGTGTTGGTTTCCACAACCTCATGGCGTAAGTTGGTTCCAGTCCAGGCAAGGAGCTGCTGTATTCCAGCGCTTGAATAAACATAGATTGTTTAGTCGACTCGCACGAACGAACTCAAAGCGTTCCTCTCAGGGTCAGGGTCTCTTGAACTTGGTGGCGTCTAGCGTGTCGCCGCCAACCTGACGTTCGGCTCCATCTTAACCGAGCCCCGACGCTGGAACCAATTTCCAGTTTGTTCACTCGCACCCAAAAGGAGCGAAAGCTTAAACGGCTGAGCGGGGAGAGGATCTGACATTGATTTCTCGCTGGGTTTCATCGCATCGCATCGCCTGCCTGACAAGGCCCGATAGAAGAACTAAGGATCGCCGCCGCTTGTGTTCCATCCATCGTTGGCGACCCGTTCCGACTCTGCGTTAGAGAAATGTACCTATGTTGTGCGGAGCCATCCATCCCCATATCCGCGCGAGTGATGCATGGGTTGAGAAGAAGGAGGGTGTGGGAGACCCTAAGATTGTCCGTCGCTATCCATCCCCGGATTTCCACGATGGGGGGATCTTCCGTAGTCAAATTAGTTTCCCATCGAGGCTGAGAAAAGAAAAGATTCATCGAGGGGAAGCTGGTAAGTGTGTGTGTCCAAGCTTCAATTGAGTGAGACGCGACGGAAGAAACCCCAGACTTGGTACTGTACGCGCCTTCCTTGACGGGATGGGATGTCAATTGGGGGTGCCTTCCCCCAAACTCTTAGATCCAACCCCATCATTTACATTGGATTGGGTCCTTCCTTCCCTTCCCATGGCATGGCGCTTACAGCTCGCAGCATGTCGCCCAGATCATCCATCACTCACTTCACTTCCTTCTTCATTCATCTTCCCTGCCCGACACCAACGCAAAACTCTTCCTCTTTTCCATCTCTACCACACTCTCACTAATTACTTTTCCGAACAATACACCGAAAGAAGCTCGCCCCCCTTGTGTAACCTGCTGTTGTTGGCATGGTCGACGCCGCACTCGCGCGCCAATAGCATCGCCCATATGGCCCTGTCTGGCCTGGCCTGGCTTGGGGCCTGGACATGCACTTCCCCCCGCACTCGCAACTCGACTTGCGGAATTGACGGATACTTGCGGATGGATGCCGGCGCGGCACACAGGGTAGCGACATGACACCCTCTGCAGAGACTGCTAGGAAGGGATGGGATGGCCAGCGTTTACTGGGATGCGAGAACTCCAGCGCATTGGACAGTCCAGTCATCCATCACAAAACCCCCAAAGCTCATGTTCTGACGGATGACGCGCCCACCGCCGGAATGTCCTGCTTGTGGCGCCGACACCATCAGTCAATCCAACGGACGCCGGCCCGATTTCCCCACACTCCTCTTAATGCGCCTCTCGTGCATCCTTGTAACCTCTCCAACCAAATCCCGCCAACCCTAGTTCACCGGCGCGACTGTCGCGAAGCCCATGTCTCCTCTCATGGCAATCGTTCAACCTCCTGGTCGTGACCTCTGTCGTGTGTGTGTGTGTGCCGCACTGCCCCTGTCACATATCCCACCGTTCAAGACTCGAGTTCTGATGCTTTCGCAGCCAACTGTCATGATGTGGTTGCTCGTGCCCTGTTCCCAGATACCACGTGCTTGGCCAAGGGTAACCTCCACCATTCTGACAAAGCTGCGCGTAGCTAGTTACAAACGCTTCGTGTCCGATTACGAGCCTACAGATGTACTGCGTATCATGCCCAATAGAGAGCCGCCTGCATGGTCGGTCCGGCAGCTTTAAAGTGCCATGGCACGCTCACGTTGAGTCTCCAAGATTGCAGGTGGTTTGCAGGAGAGACTATTACCTTTCAGTAATATCGTACAGACAACATATCCGAGAAAGAGAGCCAGCAACAGAGCACTCTACATCAGACAACATGATATGATGTGAGTGCCAAACCTCGAAATGCCTCGGTTATACGGCTTTTCAGGGGACGACCCCACGAGACTGTGATGCCCATCCAATCAAGTTATTATTGATTGTCTAATATACACGAACTCTATCGACCTAGCTAACATGGGTATTCCAACTCGAATATTCCAATTTAAAGTTGATGCCTTTGAAGGCAGTGTCCAACCTTCTAACCCTCAAGAAATCCCATATCAGATTGAAGCAGCTGATCCATTCATCACTACTCGCAATAAGATACATAACGTTTGATCTGTTAGTCCAAACCAGGAAGCCACCCGCCTCCTGACAGTGTCGCCCCTAGCCCGTCAAATGCTGCCATCTGGTCGTTTACCTCGTTCTGCATGCTTGAGTTACTCTCTGGGTTGCTGGCAGGCGTATCTTGGTTGGTGGAATCGCCAAACAGAAACACCGAGTTGTCCTGCCCGCTGTTGGCCATCTGCCAGGCCTCGAAGCTTTGGTGCCACCTTGCACTATCGTTCAGGAACCATTCCTGGCCATCCATCCTCATTGGTCGATTTGAGGTTGCTTGATTACCAGAAGACATTCCTGGGGTGCTGGTGGGTATACCGTTGCGGCTGACGGATCCAAATGTTGGTTGATAAGATGGCATCGATGTCGATACAGGGACAGGTCCCCATCCACCCATCGAATCGGAACAGAAAGCCAGGTTGGATCCGTTCGCCGACATGCCTTGTTGCTGAGCTAGGCCAGTATTCGAGAGCGGAGCGCTCGTTGTCATAGGATCTGTTACAGATCGTTGTGATTGCTGCTGTTGGATCTGTTGCATGGGTCGGGCAAGTTGCGTTCGAGAGTACTGAGTTAAGGGGCTATAGTCGCCTCCTGACTTGAGTCCGAGGCCACCATCCGAAAGTGGCGAAGCAGCCATATTCGATTGAGGTGAAGGAACATCAGATGTGCTGTAAGTTCCGTACTTCTCATCTGCTCGTTGAAGCACAAACGCAGCGTCCTCGGGAAGTTCGCAGTTCCACTTTCTAGCGAGAACGCTCAGGATAGTGAGGGTTCGTCTTGCACAAAGCCAATCCTCGGCAATCTCTTCGAGATGTTTCACACCATGCGTGATATCTCTTCGGGCAGTTTTCTCAGGAAGGTTCAACAGGTGGATTGTGCATGCACTATGCACCATGTAAACGGCGATGTTGCAGATCTGGCGCAGATTCCAGAGTTTCTTATATAGCCGGAGAAGCTTTGAGATGGCACCCGCATTTGCTGTGCATATGCGCCGGGGCGAGACGTGCGGCGGGAGGGGAGAAGCCGCAGGTGAGTATTTCAAGAATGGTCGGAAAAGGTGAATGTATTGAAGATGGAAGAACATGCTGTATATGGTCAGTTGTGTCACCCGGTCGTGAACGATCCACTTACTGCATAAGGATCACATTTGGTAATTGGCCGTCCTTGGGCTCAAACTCCTTTGGAAGTTCCTTTCTCCATTCTTCCAGGCGGCGATGCAATTCGCTCAGCTTCTTGAGTTCCACGGCTTTGCCACTGGACTTGCCAATGGTGCTTGGGTGGTAGAAGAATGCGAGAAGATCGCTGCTAATCTCGGAAAGTTTCGACATCTGGAGAGCGATGGCTCGAGTTCTTGACGGTTGCTTGAATGACTGATCAAACCCGCTGTCGGTGTAAGGCGACCACGACTCGGCGTCCTCATCAGGAAAGACATCAAACTTGGAGACATTGAAAGAACTCTTGGGAATTTGTGGGAGTCTTCCAAGATAGTTTGACCAACACTTGTCGAATAGATAACATCCCCAGAAGGTGATTCGCCTGGCATCGATCTCGTAATCGCTCATGCGTTCTTTGTCAAGCTGGCCGACGTCCAGGTTCAGACCAATATCTTCTGCCATACGGAAGCTCATACCACTGTACACCCAGCCTTTGGCTTCACGGGCACAACCAGCTTCCCGAACTGACATGAGTGCTAGAGCCTGGACGGTAACTAACCGTGGCTTCTCATATTCGTCGTTTTCGACAATTAAGCGCTTCGCCTCAGCAAAGAAGTGATCGCCCTTGGTCCGGCTATCGCCTGGTATTCCAAAGGCTCCGGCGACGCTCGTGAAATGACATCCAAGGGCAAGCATGGCGTTGACTAGGAGCGACGAGCAATACGCGGTACCCCTCCCCAGCCCAGCTTTGCCTCTCATGAAGTCCCGGAAGAACATGGTCTTAGAGAGTGTCGTGAAGTAGGGGTAATGCCAGTTGAAGTACATGTTGATCAGGTGAGTGATGAGTTGAGTGTCCTGTGTGACGCGAGTCCAGGATGTTATAGGGTCCTCTCCAGATACAAATTGTTCCGGGTTTGGATCGGCTTCTTCACGATTCGGATCACCCAAATAGATGAGATGAGATGTGCCACCGATGAAGCGAACGGCGCCATTCTCGAGCCTCAGCTCACCCATCTTCCGAGCGAGATCTCTTTCACCCTGCACAGGCTCTGTGGTATAGTTGTAATTTGACGGATCCATGTCATCGTCGTCCTCATTTCCTTGCTGTTGTGGCTCTGGTGTCTGCTGCTGTTTGAGAATCTGCTCAGCAACAGCATCAAGGCTATTGCATGTCCGGATCTTGTGGACAATTTCGGGAACCTCTTCCTCCTCTGCGTTCAGAATAGCTTCGATAAGAATCTGCAAAGTCGAGTTTCGAGCTTTCATGCTGTCTACCTTTTCACGGTAGACGCCCTTGCGCCGATGATCCGAGTTGGGATCATAAACACACTCGGTACCGTAAACGCTAGAGCAAGCCGCGCAACTAGGGACAGCTCCGTCACACTTGGACTTGCGTTTCCGACAGGCGATACATGCTGTGCTGACACATCGCCGTTTCTGACCCGAAGGATCGGCACCTCTGCGTGACTTCTTCCGTGTTGCGCCCGGGTTGGGGCCCGATGGGCCGGGCTGCTGCTGCGTGCTTAGACGCGGCTCCTCCATGGTTTCAGTGATAAAGCGCGCTCCCAGGGATGAGATGTGGGTAGGCTAGGTGAGAGAGGCGCCAGAGGAGATGAAGGATGAGAGAGGCCAGCTCCAAGACGATGGTATGACGCGATACTCAAGATGCGCTGGTCGTCGGGAGAGGCCCACACGAGCACCCGTGGGGGACTAGGAATCAGGGTTACGGGGCGAACGGGGATCAGCAATTAATCAGGGTGCTAAGCGAATATAAACCCGTTGCGGTTGGACGGCGATACGACGGTTGGTTGATGCGAATGAAGATAAAGAGGTTATTTGAACCGAACCAGAGCGTAGATACTGAACTAATCCGTCCCGCGGTTTAGTGCTTGGTAATCAATCATGGTTGGGCCGAGAGAAGAGAAGGGGTCAGGCTGTCAAGTCAAAGCGAGTACCGACAGAAGGAGGCGAGGGGTTCTTCTGAGTACTGTAGGTATTGTATCAAGGTGACGCGTGAGCGAAAAGGATGACGAGTAAGAGTTTAGAGCGGGGACGAAATCTTTTTTTGGTAGGATGAAAGATGAGATGAGACGGGATGAAATGGAGATGGCAGAAGCCGAGAGCGGCGTCGGCTTCTGTGGAGGTTGAAGGCAATTGGACGTTCGATGAGGATCCAGAACCAGAGTCAAAAAGAAGGAGGGACCCAACTGGGAGGACGTTTGAAGTGAGGAAGGAGGTACTTACTGTACCTAGCCCAGCGTGGAGGAGGGCTTTTTTCCTGCGCCGTGACAGGGAAACTGCTCAATGGGTCCCGCCTCCCGAACCACTCCAGCGACTCACAGCACAAGGTGTTATGTAACTGGTTGTGCCATGAGCCACCACCTAAATCCAACTCCCTCTCACTGGAACTCTCTAACTCGGAGTGGCTCGGTATCCGGCTTCTTTGAAGAATGAAGCCAGCACTGCCGTCCCTCGAAACACAAGGCACAAAGGTCTACGATGGAACAGATACAGTGGTTCCCCCAGATAAATGCCCCCCGCGATACCATCCCAGTGGGACAAACGCCCATGCAGCTCATATCTTTATCGATCGATCAGCCAAGGGTGTGGCTCCTCTTCCTAGCGCAACGGGGGACCCGGGATCCCTGATAACAGAAGCAGCCCTTCTTGATAAGGTCGCATCAAACGCCCCCAGATTGGTCTGCCACGGACGTATCAAGAAGCCTGGAATGTCTATCAGTTCGGCATTTGCTGCTGCCCTCTTTTCTCCCCCTGGAACATGATATCTGTACCGAACACTTCCCCATCTGTGCCGTCCCGTGGCGCGCATCGAGAACCCAACCCGGGGGTCCCGCACTCTGGGGATCTGGTGTTGTCGAGTTATTCAGTAAGAGGACCAACAGATCAACCACGAGAGCATGAAACCATGTGAACCCAAACCTTGCTACTGGATATTAAGGAACAATTCAATATTGGATTCTCAAAGCCTCTAAGAGGTCCAAGAACGACAAGACTCAGCCTCCATCCAGAGTTGTCAGATGTGGATCTTGCACTAGGATCCACAGGGGCAAACTCACAGAGAGCCTCACACGTCCAGCTCAAGCCATGTCAAGGGCAAGGTCACCGAGGGCTGTGATCTCGGGCACTTGGAGGTTAATCCAAGCCTGGTGACGGTATTCCCATTATGATGGCGCTAGAAACTCGCCGTGAAAACGCCTCAGGGTCCTCGTCCCACGTTACACACGTGGAAGTCAGCCCAGTAACAGATCGCCGACATGCTTCCCACCCTTTATACTTTGAGGAGCCTTCAGCCATCATTACGATATTATTTGTGTACAGTGGCAGTGCTTTCTTCCATGGTTGTGATAGAACTGGTTCTAGGCTGTGGAAAGGAGATCATTCGTTGATTGATGTGAGTTCTCTATCAGGCGACCATGAATTCTAGAGGCCCCTGAAATCGTTGGCCAACACCCAATTCCGTCAAGTCATTTGTTTCCTGATATTTTGTACAGGTCATTCCAGGGGCATCGGAATTGATAGAGATGCTAAAAATCCTAGACATGTGGCACATGGGACTCGCAGCACACAGGGTTCAACAGTTACTCCAAGTTTCAACGCTTCAAGACATCATCCACACTTTGCATGCTTTTAACAGTAGTGATACATACAAGGTACATCCGGCTGTCTACCGTACACTCCAAAAGATGGTATATTACACGGGCGGCCCCATCCACCCAGCAGCCAGAAATTCTCCTCACTCATAAACCATATGCTATCATTTTTTCTTCAGCCCCGTCCCAGGTACCAGTTGTGAGCCAGCTGGCTAGTCAGGTAGCTGAAAGGCGTGGGAACCTCGGCCATGCCCTTCCTCGCCACGGGGTGGCGCAGGTAGACGGCGGCGCAGATGTTGGGGTTGACCTCGAGGTAGCGAGGGATGAAGGCAAAGGCCGACATGTAGGGGCGGGGTCGCCAGGGTGTGGCATAAGGCTTTGAATCGTCGATGGGGTTCTCGGCGTCCCTCCTCATGATGGCGGCGAGACGGCGAATCTCATCCTGGGTGAGGTCTTCTCGGGCGAGAATACGGGCAGCACGGGCACGCTCTCGGTCATCCTTGAAACCATCCATACCCTCCTCCAAGACTCTTGTCTTGAACTGCAGCTCCTTCTCTTCCTTCTCTTCCCGTTGAAGCGCCTGCTCCTCGGTCTCCTCTGCAGAGGGGGCAGGGTCAGCCTTTCGGAAGCTCTCCACAGAGCCCAGCTTCTCAATCTGAGATTGAATCTCATTGAGAAGGTCCCTAGCGTTCATCTTGTTATCCTCTGGCAGAGAGAGGAAGCGCTGAGCAGTGTCACGGAACAAGCGGAGCTCCTTCTTCTGCTTAGCCGATAGGTTCCTAAGATCACTACCACCCTTCAGAATCTCTCGAGCCGTGCTTCGGAGGTTCTTGACACGGCGCCATTGAACCTGCATCTCAGCACGTTGCTCATCGAGAGCTTCGTCGGCGAGCTGCGCATCATTGGGCTTGGCAGACTCTCCCTCCTTGGCAGCCAGATGCTCCAGGATTCGAGAGCGCTGCTTAAGACCCCACTCCTTGGTCTTCTCCTCCTTGTTCTTGAGGGATTCCCTGCTCTTCTTGACCGACTCATCGGGCTTCTTTTGCTCTCCAGTTCCGTACAGAACCTTTTCAATTTGAACCTGGAACATGTCACCGGGGTTCAAAGCATAAGAGGGGTGAACCATCTATGACGTGATATCAGCAATGCATATCGGATTTTCCAAACATCATCAAAAACCCACCTTCTTGCCATTGACCTTGACAGCTCCGTGAATAATAAATTGGCGAGCCTGTCGCACACTACTGGCAAACATGGCACGGAAAACAGCTGTGTCGAGTCTTCGCTCCAAGGGCGCAAAAGTCATTTGCATGTATGGTGTCATGTCCTCAAAGTGCTGAGACAGCATCTCGTTGACATCGCCATAACCAGATTTCCGCTGAGCAGGATGGGAGAGATTCCGGACCTTGGTGCTGCCTCGAGGGACTCGGGAGTAGGACTCGGCCGTCACCTTGGAGGTGGTCAAGCCTGAACCACGACCAGCTGCCTGCTCGGAACCATCATTGGCAGCGAGATACTCCGGGGGAAGGTCGACGGAGGAGAGGAGACGTCGGGAAAAGAGTCGAACCCATTTCTTCTCGGGGATGTGCTCGCCGTGGTATCCTCGGGTTTTCGACTTGGCCGCCCACTTTTGCTGGAAAAAGGTCGCTCTACCCTTGACGAGGGGCTCTCGGCCGGCCGCACGAGCGATATTATACAGGTTGTACTTGTTCCATGATTGCCTCAGTTTCTATATCGCGTGGGTCGGTTAGCCGATTGTGAATTGAGAGAGCGGGCGCAAAATAAAATCGGACTGAAACTTGTCAATGGAGAGGAAAAGGCCAACGTACTGGGCGGTTGAGACTGTAGAATCTCCACGGCTTGCGCATCTTGACGAATTGAGGCCCACGGTGCTGGGAACTGGGCTCGTCTTGGTGAGCTTGAGGAGCCAAATTTTTGGTCTCGAGCCGATTCTGGGCCAACGGATTATCCCGCCGCTCCGATATGAAGTTGGTGGTGGGTTGAATGCTGACATAATCGAGAGTGAGAGGGCCAGAGGTACGTATCTTTTTTCGATAGTGGGGCAGTCACGGACAGGAGACGCGACTCAATTAAACACGACGCGTCGCTAACCCGGAGACCATCTTTACTTGGCTTGAGAAATGGACCAAGCCCACTACTACAACAACCACAGATTTGTTGTTTCTTGTGGATTTTGACAACCAATTTTCTTTGAATCTTCGTGTCTGAATAATATTGAAAATGTTGTCTGCTTCTTCACCCATCACATTCCCCAAAAGTTCTCCTCCTCCGAAGCGCGCCAAACCCCACGACCATGGCCCTCCTAAACCGAAAGCCCCAACTGGACCATTTCTGCTCGATGACTCCGACTCCGATTCGAACGATGATGTAGAGGAATCTTTAGGTACACAACCTCTAGCGAAGCGTCCCAGAATCGAGGATCCCAAAGAGAAGCCTTCAGGGACAGCTCCTGAAGTCGAGCCGACAACTACAAGGCCCTTCAATGACCCCAAGCCAACACCAGAGATCATCGACGTAGAAGCCCGACGACCAGTATGGCCAGTCCAACAAGATCTCTATTCCACATCCATTTTCAGCAGACTGGCGTCCAAATCATTCACTGTCAGGACATGCAAAGGCAACACCACAACCATCAAGGAGCGAAAGACAAGCTCAGCACCTACATACGAGTCAATGGTCGCAGCTCGGTCAAGGACAAAGGAAGGACGAGCAAAGAGAAGCTACTACGGCATCGACATTCACAATCTCATGAGCGCCGCTTCCGCTGAGATCGCTGCCAAGAAGAAAGCGCAACCACAGGAGCCCAGTGTGCCAGTACCGTCGATCGAAGCTCCAGTAACAACCGGCAAGAAGCCTAAGCGAACACTGTTATGGACGGAGAAATACCGAGCACGGAATTTTATGGACTTGTGTGGCGATGATGGTACCAATCGACTGGTTTTGCGGTGGTTGAAGAAATGGGATCCTATTGTGTTTCCAGGAGCGGCCAAGTCGAGGCCATCAATCGTGAGACGACCGGGAATGAAGCAACAAGACGAAGAAGAGAAGCCGCACCGAAAGATTCTCATGCTTACGGGACCACCCGGTTTGGGAAAGACAACGTTGGCACATGTATGCGCCAGACAGGCTGGTTATGAGGCTATCGAGATCAACGCCAGTGACGATCGAAGTCGCGATGTCGTGAAGAACCGGATTCGAACAAGTTTGGGCACAGAAAGTGTCAAGACGGTTAGCAACCGCAAAGATGGCGACGGTCCCCAAAAGTTGGCCAAGCCTGCGTGTGTCGTAGTGGATGAAGTGGACGGTGTCGTATCGGGTTCAGGAGCCTCAGGCGAAGGTGGCTTTGTCAAGGCACTTATAGACCTTGTTCTTCTGGATCAGAAGAACTCGTCAGGGGCTCCGACGTCGAACCATCATGGACGCAAGAAGAAGGGTGATGACTTTCGACTCATGCGTCCCTTGATTCTCATCTGCAACGACGTTTACGCCCCTGCACTTCGACCACTCAGGCAATCGGGCTTGGCGGAAATTATTCACGTCGGCAAGCCCACCATCGACTCAGTCGTTGGTCGTCTCAAGACTGTTTTTGAGAAGGAGGGTATTCCTTGTGACAAGGATGCTGCTCGAAAGCTCTGTGAGGCAGCATGGGGCATGACCAGCGGCATTGACGCGAGACGAGGCGCCGAGAGCACTGTCGAAGGCGATCTTCGAGGTGTCATGGTGGTTGGTGAATGGGTCGCAGGGCGTTTCCGAGCGTCGCCTCTGGATGGCTCAGTTCGTCTTACTCGCCAATGGATAGAAAGCAACGTTCTCCAAGATCTTGCCAACGGCGCTGGCGGTGCTCGTGGAATTGGTCGAGGTGGTGTCAAAGACATCATCTCACGTCTATTCCAAGAAGGCGGCGGCTTTCCCAAGCAAGCCATGAACTTTTCAGAGTCAAAAACGAAGCATGAACAACCAAAGGCGGAGCTGGGCTTTGGCGAGTACCAGAAGAAGTACGCCATGGAGCGTCTCCGGCAGATGATTGACACGAGCGGCGAAATCAGTCACATCATGACTGAGGTATTCGCTGAATATCCCAACCGCGAGTTCAACGATGATCTCTACCTTACAAAGCCTAACCAGGCGTATGAGTGGCTTCATTTCCATGATACTTGTCAGTCACGGCTATACTCCAGTCAAGAGTGGGAACTCTCGCAGTATCTCAGCCAGCCTGTGCTAGCATGTCATCATCTATTTGCTTCGCCGAAGCGGTATCTACCCAGTATGGGCTACGACCGCCGTTGGGGTGGTGAAGCAGAGGAGGATAACATACCTCTGCCCTTCTCCGGCCCTCGTGCCGACTATCAAGCAAACGAAGCCGAAAGACAGAACCGGGCCCAGCTCCAAGCCTTGCAGAGTCAACTTACTCCCACGCTCATGCGATCGTTCCGCAGTGCTGAGGATGTGGCTGCTGAGTTCCTCCCGTACCTGGTACGTCTCGTGTCTCCTGACGTCAAGCCTGTTGTTGTGGGTGGAAGTCAGGGGACCACGGCCAGTGTACGAAAAGAGAGTGAACGTGTCATGGTTAAGCGTGCGTCTGAGGTACTCGCCGAGGTGGGAATCTCTCTGCAGAAGGGCAAGATTGAGAGTGAATCTCTGGTCAACCGGGGGACGCAGTGGGTTTACCGTATGGAACCGTAAGTCCCCCCATATCTACTTCTACATATTGATCATGACTAACTGATGATAGGGATCTTGACGCTCTCGCCACATTCGAGACTGGAGCTTCACTACTACTCCCCTCTGCAGCGCCCACGCGGTACGCCGTGCGACAGGTGCTTGACCAAGAACTTCGCAAGACGAATGCAGAGCGCGAAGCTCTTGCTCGTCAGGCCCGCTTCCAAGCTGGTAATACCTTAGGACGGCTTGAGAACCTTGTCAAGGCCGCCAATACCAAGAACAAGCAGATTATCGAGGAAGAATCCGCTAAGGACGCATCGTCCGTCAAGCGTGACTTCTTTGGTCGCATCATTGAGACACGACCAGTTGTAGAGTCTGGCGAGAGTACAGAACAGAGAGCGCGCAAGACGGAAAAGGAGCGCAAGGTGTGGGTGACGTATCATGAAGGGTTGAATAATGCTGTGAGGAAACCCATGTCGTTGCAGGAGTTTATGAGAGGTCTATAAGGGAACAAAGGTGCATGAAGTAGCGAATGAGAAATTTATTTTTTATCAAAAATTTATATCAAGACGCTCGTGTATTCTAACAGTTTATACATCTATGCCAAACACACATTGCATATGCAAGCAGTTATCCAAGAAAAAAAAAACATGGCTCATCAAAAGGGGAAGAACTCTATCTACAGCTTAGCCTTGGGCCTCTGGGCTGGCACAGCCAGGGGATCATAGACTGTCGTGGAAAGGTTATCAGCAGGGATGGAAGAGTGCTGGAACAGACTCCTCGTGTCGAGGAGACCGGGATGAAGCTCATCAATACGGTTGCAACCGATGAGACGCATGTTCATCTCCAACTCATCCTTGAGAAGCTGCATTGCGCGATCGACACCAGGTTCTCCGTAGGCGCTCATGGCGTAGAGGAAAGGCCGACCGATACCGACACCGCGGGCGCCTAGGCAGAGTGCCTTGAGGATATCTGTTCCACGACGGACTCCACCGTCGATGTATACCTCGATCTTGGAGTCGAGGTTCCTCTCTCGTAGGACGGGCATCGTCTCTGCGAGGATCTCAACTGCGGAACGGGCAAACTCGAGCTGACGACCGCCGTGGTTGGATAGGACAACACCCTGGCAACCGTACTCGACGGCCTTGAGCACATCCTCAACACGCTGGACACCCTTGATGACAATGGGCATGGACGTGATGCTCTGGAACCAGGGAATGTCCTTCCAGCTGAGAGCAGGATCGATAAAAGTCGAGATAGCGCGGGCAGCACCCTGACTGTTATCCGTATCCTGACCCTCCTGAACGTGAGAACCAGGATCAGTAAACTTGGACCGCATATCCTTCTCACGACGACCAAGCTGAGGCGCATCAACAGTAATAAACAACCCCTTACAACCACGCTTCTCAGCATGCTGCACAATCTTGCGAGTAATCTCACGATCCTTATTAACGTAAAGCTGCAACCACTGAACCTGATCACCATTCGCAGCGTCGATGATCTCATCGAAAGAGCAAGAGGCGAGGGTAGGGATCATCTGGATGATGTTGTGCTTTCCTGATGAACGGGTGAGAACCACCTCGCCTTCGGGATGGCCTAGCTTTCCGAGGGCTGTGGCGGTCACGTAGACTGGTATGTCGGTCTTGTCGCCTAGCATGGTGGTGGTGATGTCTACGTTTTCCACGTCGATTAGGATCTGGGGACGGAACCAGATGCGGTGAAAAGCGCTGTGGTTCTCACGCAACGTCTAAAACAAAAGTCAGCATACAGCTTCAGAAAAGCAGACTTAAAAGAAAGACGTACAATCTCGTCATCGGCAGCACTCGAGTAGTATCCCCAAGCCGTCTTCTTCATGACCCTCCTAGCCACGGCTTCAAAGTCGTGCAGGTTGTAACACTGCGACAGCAAGGGCTTCTGCTCGACGCGCTCTAGGCGCGCAGCCTCGTCGGGGTCCTCTTCCTTCTCCTCCTGCTGGACGGTGCCCATGTCGACGGGGCCGAGGTGCTTGGAGGCGTCGAGGTACTTGTCGAGGGTGTCGGGAGGGTGGATAGGCTCGTACTCTTCGGTAGCATCTTTGCCCTGCGCAAGTTAGAAAACACAGTCTAGATATCGAAGCGCAAAGAACGTACAGCGTATTTGAGGATAATCTTTTTACCTCCAGGGTGTTCTAAAGCTCTGTTAGTCCATCTCATCTCCTAATCTTCCCCCTTCTTGGCCATACCCGGCAGAAACTCTGTCACATCATACGCTTTGCCCTATAGCCCCAGTTAGTAAAATGATTCGAGCGCAAGCACGCAATCGCAACAACTAACGTGAACAATGACCCAGCAAGAGTCGGCATTGTTATGCTCAGCAACTTCAGCGCCTTTTAACACCATGGTGAATGAATTTGTGTGTGCGTGTGTAGGTATACAACAGTCTGGTCGCGATGCGCAAGAAAATACAGTGGCAGGATGAGCAGCCTTTGGCCCGAGGTTGAATGACGAAATGAATGCGAGTTCTCGGCTCTGGTGGTCCAAGGGTTGGTCGGTGCTGTTCAATTGTCGAGGTATCCAAACAAGCAACACAGCTCACAATGGCAATAGCAAAAAAGAAGAAGAGAAGAGAAAAAAGAAAAAGAGAAGCAGAAGAAGAAGAAGAAGAAGAAGAAACCCAAAAAGGGACAAGATAGCCGTGCTCTACCTCCGGACCCGGTAACGGAACCGACTCTCGGGAGAGCTTCTTGCCTTGCCCAAACGGCGGAAAGAGATGGCCCGCTCTTGCGGGGGAGGGAGCCCCACCCAAGGACCCCAAAACAGACCACTAGAACCTCCTGGATTAAACACCTTTAGCGGTGTCCCTTCAGTGGACTTGCCGCTAGAGCTTAGCGTTGGGGGTCGCAGCTCGGCCGTCGGGGCAATGACGTGCGGGGTGCAGCCGTCGAGCTACTCCATAAAAGGGTCTTGGACCGCATCCCGACCTCCTCTCGGTATAAAGAGACGCGAAGGGGGGAACTACAACAGCCACCGAGGCTATTTATTAGTTTGTTGTTTATGCTTTACTCTGTCCTGCATTGCATGTAGGGCAAACGTGGGTTCCGATTTGTCTACATGTATTGCTCAAAGTCAAGTCCTTCCACCCACTCAATGACTGCAGTGCTAAATCGCCACAACTTTTCTCCCTCCTTCTGCCTCTCATCCATAGGTACCAATCCCTTTGACCGTCTCCCCGGTGACGATATATACTTGTCCCAGTCAGCCCCTGAAAATCCACTTTCAGTGCCTCTCAAGTGACGCAGTACTCATGAAACCGCCGAGTTACCCAATCCTCATGTCCCTTTGCTTCCATCCATCATCCATTCATTACTTCCATGCATTCAGGCCCGCCCAGGGATCATGAGGCTGTTGTTGCGCTGCTGACTGGGGCTGCGCATTGGCAGGATGCGCACTGTTGGGAAACTCTTGGTTTCCATAATGAAACGTCTGCTGGGGCCCCAGCGGAGGTGGACCTGGGGGAGGAGGTGGCGGGACAAATCCTGGAGGTACATATCCTCCCTGAGACTGTTGAGGTGCCGCCGATGCTCCGTATCCGCCAAACGATTGATGCGCCTGGTGTCCAAACGTTGTCTGGTTAGGGGGTGGTGATGCCGCACCTCGATAACCACCCATCGCAAATGATGTCTGGTTCGGCGGTGGAGATGTCGCGTACTGGCTCGGGTTATACGTCGGTTGGACGAACGTGTTGATGGGAGCTGGTCCAAACGATTGCGTTGTGGGCGCACCACTGAAGTTCTGGTACCCTTGTTGTCCTGGCATGTTTTGCTGGTTTGGCGGCGGCGAACTGGGTACCTGATACTGTCCTGGGAAGCTTGACTGCGTGTATCGAGGTCCTTGTCCCTGCTGGAACACGGGTGCTGGTGTAGGTCGGTTCGAGGTGGGTTGAGGTGACGCCGACTTGCTCGGGTCCATAGACATTCGGTCCATGAGCTCTCGAAGCCTCTCTCTCTCCATTTCGGCATGCGAGTTCTTGCTCGTCGACCGATCCTGCTCGATCTGGTTGAGAAGTTGCGCACCCTCCGATCTCCGGTTGTTGACAAACGTTTCGACGTTCTTTTCCAGGCTCTCTACTGTCTCACGCATTTCCGAGTACCAGTTCTTGGCGCTCTGCAGTCCTGCAACCAGATCCAGGAACTCCTGGTATGCCCGCTTATACCGGTTGATCACTGAAGATCGCTGTCGCTGAATTGTCTCGTACTTGTTCTGCTCCGACTGTACTCGCTTATCCTGCAGCAACTTGTTGAACGTGCTTGTAAGCTCCTTCATCAAGGCTGACTGCTTGTGGTTTGCCTGTATCAGTCGATTCTGATGGGGTCTGAACTTTTCCAGTTCCTGCTCAAACAGTTGCGTCTCGTAATTTGCTATCGACTTCTTGTTGAGGATGAGAATTTGGGAAATGTCGTCATTGTGAGCCTCGTCAAGGTCAGCTATCGTATCCAAACTAATCGAAAGTGATGCACTCACTTTGTCCTTCAAGTCCTTCAGCACCTGGTTTCGCTCCCGCTTGATAAGATTGAGCTTCTTTAAAATATCCTCGACCTTGTTGATCTGGTCCATCACGCTAGGTCCCTCATCGAAATCGTCATCCAACAGGTTAGGCTCAATGCCAGCTGGGCTAGTTGCGTTGCTTGACCTCGCCCGTGCCTCTGCAACTGCTTGCTGGAATAGCCGGTCGACCTCGCCCGTCTGGGCAGCTCGCCTCATCTCATCAAAGTCCATCTCGTTTTGCCGCAGCTTGCCTGCCAACTGGTTGTCGCTTCTCATAGCTTCATCGAGGGCTTCGCGATAGTTACGGATGTCGCTTCGGAGTGTCGTTGTCAACCTCGAGCTGGGCTGCTGTGTCCACTCAGTCTCGTACTTGGAACGCATCTTCTCGCATACACCCTCTTCCATATCCAGTTGCTTGGTGCTCTTTTCCAGGATGGAGATGATAGACTCCTTCTCCGTCTTGAGAGATCCAAAAATGGCCACCGGGTTCTCATGGTCCGAAACGTCTTCGCACCATTGCCGGAAGTCTTCGTCGGGCAAAATGTCCTGGTCAAAGCCGCCCTTCAGCACCTGCAATGCACCAGGGAGCCTCAGATAATCCAGACTGGCAGCCATCTCGCCGTTGGCTGTATCCACTCGCTCCGTCTCAGCTCTCACCAACTTCGCCTTCTCCTCATCATACAGGCTCGCAGATTCCGTCACGGCAAATGGGACAATCTTTGAGAAGAGATCGGGACCGGTGATGTGCTGGATGTCTTGTCCGGCATACAATTCGCTAACGGGGATAGGCTTGGCGGCTGGCAACTTGGCAACGGCTTCGAGACTCGCTTCGGCGGGTACTTCTTGGTGATAGATATAGTCGTTATCTCTCAAAAGGCTCTGCAACTGGTTCTGTACCGTTGAATGGTGTCGCTTGGTTAGTTCCTGTAGTAAACCACCGCACTCAGCACTAAGGTTAGAACTCAAGGGAGTAGAGCTTGGAAAGTTCCTGGCAACTCTTTCAGCTTCTTTTGCTTGAGCTTCAGCAACCTGCAATCGTCCGACAGCAACACCATGCTGACCGGCCTCATCGTCTGTCATGGCTTGATAATATTGCGCCATGGAGTTCAAGAGGTTAGTTTTGACCTATGCTTGTCAGCTTAGTTAAGCCAGTATCATTCTCAAGGTATTACCTGAACCACCATCAACCACACTTTTTCGAAAATGGCCTTGTTCACATTTTCTTGCACTCCCTCGAGAGCCTGGCCGTACAAATACCCAGCCTGGGCAGAGAGTTTGGCGAGCAAGCCAATCTTCTTCTTGTCTGCGATTTGCTTCTCGAGAAAGATCTCCTGTGCTTGGGCAAGCATAATGTGAATAAGAGTCTTGACAGTTTCTCTGCTCAGGTCGGACGAAGGTGCGTGCAGAAAGTTCTCGTTGATGTAAGTGAACATGCCAGCGGAAGCCTGAAAGTTACGGTAGGCCATTTTGAGGCCGGACTCCTCGGCTCGGTCTTGAAGGGCGGCATGGCAGGAGAGAATAGCGGAAATATTGAAGATGATGGAGGCTTTCTCAAAAGCAAGAGAGTATTGCGCCGTGGACTTGTGGGTAAAGGCGTCAAACCTAGTTATGACCATATTAGCATACTGGAATGTATAGCCCAGGAACGTCTTCGAAAAAAGCGCACCATGTAAAAGAGATTTTGATATGCTGTTCGTCGACGGGAAATCGCAAGTCGAGAAGCTCAAGCTGGCCGTAGTAACGGTATAGCATATCCCTCCCAGACGTGCTGTCGTTGCCAGCGCCTCGAACGTCTTGTCTCAACCGATTAAGTGTGGCACATTCCTCCGCGTATCGCTCCGGGTCGTCGCCATATGTGTCGCGGATATAGCCTTTGAGAGGCGCAATCCAGTCGATCTCGTTGGTGGCCTTGAGAGGCACCGAGATCATTGGAGACTGCGACATGGCGGTCGACAGCTGGAGCGCAATCGAGTAGACGAAAAGGAAGCTTGTTAAGGGCGAATTGAAAGCCCGAAGAGTTGTGGCCGGTGAGCCAAGGGCATGCGGGTTCGCGGGGAGGAATCGGGAGGAGGTTGTGGGCGAGAGGTCGGGCGGATGCAGGTGATGGTTGCAGCTGAGCTAAGACTGAGCGACCCGAAAGGATGGACGGGAGAATGACGAGATCGGGCCTCCCGGGAAGCAGAAGCAGGGTCGATAGACGGCTGGTCGCGGAGAATGCGACCCGATCTAGGTATCTCTTGTAGCTGGAGCAGTAGCGGGAATGAGTCGGTGGGTAGTTGGACGATGGATGATTTGGGGGCGGTAGCGGGGGACAGGCCGTGATGGGACGGGAGCTGAGCTTGAACCTAAGGAAACGAACGAGGTGCAGCTGCGCCGTAAACAGGGGGCGTCAGGCGAGGCACCGAGGTTTGTGACCTGGGAGGAAGTACCGCAAGTCGAACACGGACGGTCTCGAAGGAGGGGGAGGTTGTGAGGGTTTAGAGAGGGAGGGAGGGAGAGAGGGATCGATCAAGGTCCGAATCGAATCGAGGTCGAGGGTCGAGTAGAAGTTGACGGGGAGCGGGGTCTGAGAGTGACGAGGCCTGGCCCAGGCCCAGTTGGCGCACGGCGGTGACGAAATAGTTTTTGGAAAGGGTAGGGGTAGGGCCCCAGACGCTGGACCTTGGCTACCTCGAGAGTGTCACTGGAGTTGGAGACGAGGAAAAGAGAAACGAAAACGCCGCATCGGACGAGAACGAGAGGGCAAGAGTCCAAGTTCTTGGGACACGGCGCGTCGATGGGATGCAAGACGTACGGAAATGGAAGCTCTTGGTTGGGTTGCCACGAGGGCCAGCTGGAGCGTGACTCTGCTGGTTGGCTGTCACCTTCAGTGGATGGTGCCCTGAAGAGTGAAGTGGTGAGGTTTGGAAGCGCCACCTAGAATTAGAAGTCCAGTCAAGATACGGGAGGGTAGGTAGGTAGCCGCCCATTGTCCGGGCAGCCAATATCTAAGCTTAACGATGCACTGCACCGCCCTCTCTCATGTTCCCTCAGAGATTCCCACTAATTGGGCTCTTTTGCATGTCACCAAGGCCTCTCCACATGTATGTCCCTCGGCCAGGATCATCAATGGATGGATGGATGGACATCTGAGGTCTCCACCCGGATCCCCAGGGCAAGGAGCTTTTAGTGCCTAATCACACTAACAACCGCCTGACGGTCTGTCCTAGGCCGAGATCCAGCAACCAGTAACGTTGCTGAAGTGCCCTATGAGCCACCTCGTGTCCCGTGCCTCGTGGCTGGACCTTTCCTGCCTTGTCCAAGCCTCTCCTTCTTAACCGCCCGCCAACTTCCTCTTCCTTCTTCATC
Organism: Fusarium sp. AF-6; assembly: GCA_003947015.1. Classification (NCBI taxonomy): domain Eukaryota; kingdom Fungi; phylum Ascomycota; class Sordariomycetes; order Hypocreales; family Nectriaceae; genus Fusarium; species Fusarium sp. AF-6. Next base: position 78,075 of record NKCJ01000049.1, read on the forward strand.
GCCGCCCATCATCCGACGATGGATGCCATTCACACTACCACAACTTGAGCTAACCATGCCATCTCGTTTCTTTTGTTTCAACTTTCATTATGGAATACGACGCATTGGCTAACTTACGTGGAGAGTGCGCAACGCTGATGCCTGTCGAGAGACCATGGTGATGTGATGCTGGGTGCCGCGTCACATGAACCTCGTATCTCCAGGCATCACAATTCTTGATGAAAGCCATGGCTTTTGGATCATCGTCTCAATGAACCATCACCATTGATTCCACGTCCATCCACCTCAAAAAGCCTCACCAAGCCCATGTCTACCGACCTGATCAGCAACTGCAGGGAGATCCCTTGACCGGCCGACCCCATCAATGACATTCGCCTAAAGTGTGCTCCCGAAAGAGACCCGTCACTTTTCCAAATGCCAAGCCAAACAGTTTGCCGAGAATCACATCTTGCAATCCGTACGGAGCAGGAGCATGTATAAACATGTCGAATTTTCCATGTGCCCCAGAAAGAAGGCCTCAGCCGCCTTAAGCGCCCTGGTCACACCAATTCGAGGACGCATTGAATCAGCATGAACAGTTCATCATGACTGAGACTTTGACGCTGTAAGTCGACAATACAGGTTGCACCCGGCGGTTGCCCGATCCCCCTTAGCAGAATACGCTATTCCGTCCCACCCAAGACAACACCGCCATCTCGCATTATCACGGCACAGCCCTGGCCGGCCACTTGACCTCCAAGTTTCAACAATCACGACCCGTCCTCGATTGTCTTGCTCTCAACATCGTTCCCCCTCGACTGATGACTCGGAGCTAATGCAAGTGACACTGGCCTCATCCCAGCCACGAACACAATCCCACGTGTCATTGGCCCATTCCATGACCACCAACACGGGGTCCCGCCCCAATCCGCAACAGCGAGCGGCCCGCTGCTGCAGGGGTCCTGCTCCCTCTCAAAGGGTCGCCGCGGCCTATTATGCGGCCGCATCTCTGATCTCTTGCGTAAGTGGTGCCTGCGGAACGTGCACCATGGGGGCCGAGATGCGGCCATGTTATAAGACATCCGACGAACCTCGATATCGAACCGGACCCTCTTATACAGGTATGATGTGACGCCGACAGGAGATGCTCGGTATGTATCACGGTACCTGGGCATGATACGCGGGCTCCACCCATGCGAGCTGACTATCATCATAGACGGCAGATGGGTTTCCCTGCGGGAATCGACTGACAGAGTTGCATCAGCCCATACCCCAGCCAGCCACGGCTCGCTTGTCACACCGCAAACTGTCAAACACCGACCGCTTCTAGTGATGTGATTCAAGATTGGCGACGGGGTTATACCCATCCCGTCGCCTTCGCCGAGCTACTACGTAGTAGGTTGCCTCAGGGTGCCTCGTCCCAGTTTAAACCCGTCCAGCATTCAATATCCACATGTTGCGGTCCAAGGTCAACCTGCTACGTATGGCCTTATAATGACTCGAAAATCTACTGTCAGCGCATGACCCAGGGTCCTTCTATCTCGTCGAGTGTCTCGGAGTAGTTGTCCTGATTTGATTCGTTGCTGGAAACCGGGAAGCAGTGGGGTCATGTTGCCTGGTACATGAACTGACGACATGCTGCTCCACGGGACGTCATTCAACCCAGAACTTGCGGTGTTGTATGGATTCATTCTTATCGCTTAACCAAGAGGGTTGACCCTATCTAAGCGGGTTACTAGTGCTCCTGCGGATGGAAGGATCATGCTGAATATAGCAGAACCGATACCCTTGGCATAGATGCGGTGTGCTTTTAAGCTTTTCGTTGATGGGAAGTTTAGCAGGGATATTCTTCCAACATCTATCCAGAGACTATTTCTAGCTTGCAGCACGGTTGAACCAACACATGATACATGAACTTTGAGTTTCCTTGTTTCTATAGATAATGGTCCCATTTAGGCTATAATTGTTAGAATATCCGATCTAAGTCGAAGGGCTGCTAGCATTCGTGTACGGTTCAAACTGCAAGCTGCTCGTACATTTCGACTGTAGGTTAACGAAACGCTCTGTGGTGGTCTGGGAACCACTTACCATAACTCACCCTATGTAAAAACTCGCTCCCACTCTGGCAGACCGTATCAACGATACCTCGGAGGGTGAGACAGAGGGTTTCATGACTAGGACTTCTTCCCGTCACGTCTCCGCAAGACTGGCCGGGCAGGATTCTGAGTTGCCAATTGCGACTCGAGCCTTCAACAATCTGATATCCGGTATGGTGTAGTGGCTAACATTTCGCGCTCTCATCGACTCAGTTGAGAGATCCTTATCCGCGGAGCCCAGGGTTCGATTCCCTGTACCGGAGACGCATTTTCTTTTTGCTCGTCGTGTTGTCGTTTAGCGCTATTGAGGTGCTTTCTCTCCACGATGGACTGACTAGCTGTCTTTTTTGTCCATGTCTTCTATTTCATGCAGTTGTGTGTGTTAAAGTCTATGTCATTTCGATATAAATAAGAGTTTCTTATAAGCAGGGTATATATATATCGCGAGCGACATGCTTTGAAACTCTGTTCCTGTTCGCCGATGCTGGGTGAGTTGTGTTTTATTTTAATATTCTATCGACCCCACATACCTGATCTTATAGAGAATATCAACGCTGTCTAGACATGGAGGAAGAAGCGGCCCATTATTAAACTCGACCAGGCTGTGTTGACCAACAGCAATCATTAGTATGTCTTTCAGCTTGTGTTTATTGTGAACCCGCAAAAGAGCTTGATTAGGAATAGGCTAATTGAAAAGATCATCGGAACAGGTTTAAGCTTAAACCCGAGCTATAAAACAAATTCCCAGGATTTGCCAATGTGTATTAATTCATTACCTGGAATCTCCAACGCATGAGTGGCTTACCCTAGAGACAAACAGCTAAACCGGCGTTTACTTATAGGTGAGAGATCCTCCTGCTCACAGAATTATGTTTGAGACTCGAGTCTCTATAAGTCTCCCAGGGCCCAAGATGCTACCTCTTTTAATATATTTGATATATGGGGGTTGAGTTGTTGTGGCTTGTAAACAAGGGTAGTGACCTCTTGCTGTACAGGTGGTTCAGTATTGAACCCCCCCTTGTCGCTTGTTTCCCATCGGGTAAAGTTCTAACTCGCTTGATATGGATGAAAAAATAAGGTAGCGGGCCGTGGCATGAAATGACGAGAGAAGAGGAGTATGATGAAGTCATCGGATGGACTACGTAGTAGCAAGAGGGGCTCACAGTTCACATCCATTCTTCGCGAAACTTGACTGCAACAACAGTTGACACTACAACTCTGAAAGAAACTAGGCAGATCACAAGAGCAAAAACACACAATGCCACAAGAACTAGCAATCCGCCGTTTCGCGAAAGCGATGCACGTCGTCTACGGCAACTACGACAAACTATCCGACGCCGACGCCGAAAGGTGGGTCCCGCCCGATGATCCCGGAGCCGGAGGCCACCGCGGCCGATATCTCTGGACGGACGCATTCGGCGTCGTTAATCTGATTACTCTTTTTGAAGCAACAACTACACAAAAGTACTTGATTTTGGCGAGACGTCTCGTTCAGACTGTTCATGATGTGCTCGGGCGCACGAGAGATGGATCAGAGAGACTTCCTGGTGCGACGGATGAAGAGCCGTTGAAGGGTGGATTGAGGATAGGCAAGATGGATGCGTCGGGAAGTGATGGAGATGGTCAGTATCATCATTATCTGACACTTTGGATGTTTGCTCTGAACCGTCTCTCCTGGGCGACCGGAGACCCCTCCTTCAACGACCTGGCGATCCAGCTAGCAAAATCGATCCACCCTCACTTTGTGTTTCGGTCATCGAACAGATTGAAGATGGTCTGGAAGATCTCAATGGATATGCAAAAGGTTCTGGTACCCTCTGAAGGCCACTTGGACGCCGCGACGGGTTATGCCATTTACAGAATGATTCAGGAGGCGGCAGTGAGACAAGGACGCAAGGATCAACTCCTTAAGCAAGAAATCAGCGACTACGAGCAGATAATGAACCGAAAGGGATCCGTGAATCCAAGCGGTGATCCGTTGGATTTGGGAATGGGTCTGTGGATCGCTCATTTTCACCAGAACGAGGAGTGGGCGGATACATTCACCGAGGAAGCACTGGAACTCGCTGATCAGATCTTTGACGGTAACTCGGCAGATATGAGCGGGAGTGCTTCCCACAGACTTGCTTTTAGGGAGTTTGGTGCTTGTCTTGGAGTTCAGTGCGTTGGGGCGGATGAACCCCTCAAGACTCAGATTGATGGTTTGATGGGCTTTTGGGAGAAGCATTTGGAGCAACATGATGGGGATGGGTTGAGGCCTATTTCTCAGGTCATGTATGCGGCAGCTTTGATCCCGGGAGGTAAGTTTCTTTAGCTCTGTTAAACTGAAGAATGTTGACTCATGGTCTGTAGCATTTCGGAGAGGCTTCATCGTTGGCAACGAGCCGTGAGCTTGCGTAGGGGAGGGGCGTGTATTTGTGTGCATTTGGGAATTCATGCTTTTTGGTCTATGCTGGGCAGTTTATGAGCTTAATGATATTGGAGTGGGATCGGGAGAGCTGAATAACGAGGCGAATGAATGTAATGATATTGGACTTTGCTGGCCAAACTGGGCAGAATGATAGCACATATCAATCCTTGCCGGCATTCTAGATATAACGGCTTCGAGGTGAGTCTGTGAGAGGATCTCCATGTAGATATTATCACCGACTTTATTGACAGTGTTCGCCTTGGTCACCATGTTACATGCATAGTTCAACTGCGTATTCTCCATTTGCCTGGAACTAGAGCTATCGTCACTCTCTCGCATCATGCTTCACTGCATTCAACATCTGTAGCCAAACTTGAAGAGATTTTAACATAAAATTCTTATCGAGGTATAAGTATACATCAGCAAGCACAGCCCGCCGTCAATGCTCCGTCTAGAGAGGTATTCCATCCAGGTTTGGTATCTAAAAGGGGGAGTAAACGAGACATTCTCGCAGACTCGTACAAAAAAGAAGAAGAAAAGAAGAGCAAAAACTCCACGCGACTGCTATAACCAACCAGACCGTTCCAGCAAAATAAAATCAAGTACAGGCCGTGTGCGTCATTCATAATTCCCACGCTCGTATGGTATCTTTGAATCCTCCACTCCCCATTGCTATTACCATCCCCCTTTCCCTTGCGTTGTAGTCTTCTATGTGTTTCCAAGCCAGATCAACTGACAAGTCGTTTAGTCCTGGAAGAACTTGACAATCTGCTGCAGGTCGCGCAGACCGACACCGTGCTTGGGGTAGCAGATGTAGACCTCTTCGCCGAGAGCGCCAAACCTGGATCGGAAGCTAGCCTTGCGACGGAGGCCCAGGCTGTCGACGATGGATCGGTAGGTAGCGGCGAGGAAGCGGGCACGGAGACCGCCAACATGCTCGCCAGGTGTGAGTCTCTCAGAGACGCCAGCACCGAATGTGACTTGGCCAGTAACGCTGGACAGAGCGTGGCCGATGAGAACCTCGATGGCACCGTTGACGGCACCAGGGAAGTCCAGAGCCCACTTGACTTGCCAGCCGTGACGGGGAGCAAGCTTGGCGAGCACCACAAGAGAGAGGACCTTGCCGTCCTTCTCGGCGGCAAAGTATCGTCGATGCTCCATGTCAACCCAGGGGCGCACCTCGGTCAAGTGAACCTGCTTGCCCTTGCGGGAAGCCTTCCACGCCTCAATGGCAGGGTTGGCACGCTTTATAAAGTCCTCATCGGCCTTGACCTCATGAATCTTGACACCCTCACGCTCAACACGGCGTGCCTTGGCGGGGAGACCAGTGATCTGATTGGGGTTGTGCTTGTCAGCGTCGACGCGCTGCTCCTCAGTGCAGGACAAGCTCCGCCAGCGGAGCTCGGAGGCGAGGATCTTCTGGACCTCATAGGAGACGAGCATCCAGACAGGAGTCAGACGCAGGTCAACAGTGATGTGCTTGACAAAGGCACGGATGACCTCCTGGTATTGGCTGCGGTCGCAAAGGGGATCACCAGTAATCATCGCAAACTTATCCTGAGGAACCCAGCCAACAGCAGCGCCAGTCTCGTGTCGCCAGATCTTGAAGCGTTCATCGAGCCAGGATGTGTTGGAGGCATCACCGTAGTTGGCAATAAGCTTCTCCAGAGGTGGAGGAGAGTCGGCGTGGTGAGGCTTGGTAGTATCGGCCTCAGGGTGAGGAAGACCAGGAGCCTTGGTTGGGAGAGACTTGGGGTCACGATGGAAGAGAGAGGCGTATCGCACATCGCCAAGCTCAAGCATCCAGGCGACGATACGCTCGAGACCAAGACCAGCACCGGCGTGAGGAGGAGCACCGAGCTCAAAGGCACTCAGATAGTCTTCCATGCCATCCTCAGACATGCCAGCAGCGGCCATGTTGGCTCGGAGTTCTTCAACATTGTGGATACGCTGGCCACCAGAGCAAATCTCCTGACCTCGGATGAAGATATCAAAAGATCGAGTCCACTTGGGGTCTTCGGGGTCCTTGGCGGTATAGAAAGGACGAGCGTTGGCTGGAAACTTGTCAAGGACGTAGTAGTCGGTGTTGTACTTTTCGCGGACGAGCTGACCGAGGCGGATCTCATCGGGAGTAGAGAGATCCTCCTCCTCAACATCTCGACCATCGTCACGAAGCATCTGAAGACCCTCGCTGAAGGGGATAATAGGGGTCTCATCGAGCCACTTGAACTCTCCGCTGGGCCATCGCTTGCGGATGACCTCAAGCTCTCGAGAAGAGTAGACGGTCTTGAAGACCTCCTTCAGGAAGATGTCGATAAACTGAATGACCTCATGGTAGTCGGTGTCGATGGCCATCTCGAGATCGAGACCAGTATACTCGGTAAGGTGACGGTGAGTGTTTGAGTTCTCGGCGCGGAAGACAGGGCCGACTTCAAAGACACGACCAAAGTCGGCAGAGATGGACATTTGCTTGGCGAGCTGAGGGCTCTGAGCGAGGAAGGCTCGGCGACCAAAGTAGTTGACGGGGAAGACAGCCGCACCACTCTCGGTGGCAGCGGGCTGAAGCTTGGGAGTATGAATCTCGACAAAGCCATATTGCTCAAGGGTGTTTCGGAACACGCGCGAGACCATAGATCGTACGCGGAAGAGGGCCTGGTTAGAGGGATGTCGGAGATCGAGAATGCGCGAGGACATGCGGTTGCGCAGGGTCTCAGGAGGCTTGTAGTTGCTAAAGGGGAGGTTCTGAGCAGGGTTGACGAGGTGAACAGAGCAAATGTCGACCTCAACTCCAGAGTGCGTCGCCGATCGGATTGGCTGTGGGGGTTGCTTGAGGATACCCGACACTTGGACAAGGGACTCGGAGCTGATCTTGCGCACCCACTTGATGAAGTCGGCATTATCGGCATCGCGGGCCAAGACGCCCTGAACAGAGTGCGTCTGGTCTCGAAGGAGGAGAAAGTCCAGCACCTTGGACAATGGTCGCTGAGTCTCGATACGGGCTCGGAATGTGACCTCGGTACCAATGGGGAGAGAGTCGAGCTGGGCGACAGTGTTGATCTCTCCCGGGTGCACCGGCCAGTCGGCGCTCATGCTTGTGCGGCCGCTGTCGAGAGATGTTCGGCTGCTGCTGACGGCGGCATCTCGATTGGTCGAACCATCCATGCTCGACCTGGCCGAGTCCCGGTTATGGAGCTCGACGCCGCTGTCGCGCATACTATTACGGAGGATGTTGGCGGTGGTCGAATGTCTGGGCGGTGACGTGACCGTGCTGGTGGTGCTGCCGTTTTGGGAAGTCGCGACGGCGACGTTGGTGTTTTTATTCGCCATCCAGGGCACGGGGCTGTGGATCGACGTGGGGGATGATGTAAGGCTTGCCTCGGACAGAACCGAGTCTATGGTGGTCGAGTCGGAGGAGGATATGGTAGAGGAGGCGGAACCAGAAGTAAATGCAGATGAAGTAGCAACTGCCAAGACTGGAGATGGGGGAGACGAGGAAGAGGTCGAGCCTTTAACAACTCGATGCTGCTTAGGTCCCAGTGGGATGCCAAAGGCTGAGGCGACGGGAGCAAGGATGCCCGTCATAGCTCAGTTTGGTGCAGGTGGAGGGTGTGTGCGTGCGCGTGTGGCACGGTGGGGTCTGCGAGGAAACGAGCCACACTTGGAACCAAAAAAAGCTGGGTTGTTCAGTGCTACCAAAGAGTCGATGACGATCGGGTGGGCTGCTTTTGGTTGCTCTGGCTCCTTTTGGGCTTGGGTTGATGGCGCCGGTCGGGGGATCAGGGCCGGGGGGACGACAGGTTGATGTAGTTTGCTCGAAGGCGGCTATGATGTCTTATTGTCTTGGAATTCTTCAAGGCGGGAAAGGAAGATCAGGAATTAATACACGTGTAATAGCATGTGCTGTGCCAAGGAAGTAGACAAAGTAGTAGGTGTGCGCAAGTGAATGGCTGGCAGTCAATGATGATCTTCTGTCATTCACTTTCATGAGACGAGGCCCAGTGGCGTTTATATCATTCATCAATGCTTCGCGGTCATCTCGGGGTCCGACGGGGGGATCCTGCTTAGAAGCCTGCTTTTCCCTCAAAAAACTCTTTCAGCTTACACAACTAAAACGTGGATCTCGGCCTCGGACCCGGCATGCAAAGGCCGTCAACGGGGTGGAGGAGGGTGCATGCAGTGCAGAATGACTAGGTCGGCATCTCGTGGAGAAGGAAAATCATTAGTGACCAGCACCGAGATATCCCCTAGATTCTATGCGGTATTGTCAGCATGGACCATTAGACTCGGGTCTAACAGCCCTAGACCGCGCGGGAGACGGGTGTGCTGACAATTCAAACGGGGTCGGTAGTTGTGGCGTGCGGACACAGCGAAAATCCCACCATGCGTCATGGTTGTTATCTCCGGCACTACGCTACTGTAGACACGACCTTCAGACTTCTTCTGACCATCCAAGTATCTCTAGGAAATCGTCGTGTATCGCGGAAATGGGCACCTGGTGGCTGAACCATCCCGCATCACCTGCAACCGCGTGACGGCAGTGGAACACGACTCAGGCCAGTCAAAGCCAGGGACATGGGAAACTCGGCACTGGGGGGTCTGAATCAGAGATGTTGTCATGTTTAGAGATTCATGCTGGCTCTTGGCTTGGACCAGAACGGGCAAGCCACCTCAAGGGTGAGCTGCCGTTTGCCGTCTCGGCACGTTGCAGAGTACCACCCAGTTGACATCCAAGTACCATGTACAGTTAATGGATGGTCTGGAAGCCCATAGTTTCCCGCCTCGGAGGGATGCGAAAATTCTGTGACCAGCAGATGGAGGGTTTGTTCGCGCTTCTCATGCCGCACCCCGGACTCCCGGGGCGAGCATCGGCGCCGAGCGGGGACAGTTGATTGGAAGAACGGTGGAGAAGCTCCGGCATCCGCGGGCTTTTGGAAATCGGGGCCAAGCCTCTGACACAAACCGGCAATCTCTTGGCGGTTAACAAAAACGAATCAGCAGCAAAACATGTATTCTATTATTGTCAAGATTTCTCGTGCAACAGTATGGATGCAACCACCAAAACAGGATAGAACACCAGGAACAATCAGGGGCGGGATGGTTTGATTCCCAAAGTCGCTCGAATTTTTTTTCGTACATGTGACGTCAACAATCGAAGTTGGGATCGGAAGCGTCGGGTCTCAGGAAAGTGCGACCCACATTCAGCCTCTTTCCCACTTGTTCCTGTCGAGTTTCCTTGAACGGCCCCCACTTTTCCCGTGCAGCCGCCAACCGACGTCATTGTCATTTGTCACTCCAAGGAACGTGAACCTTCCAGAGTCTGAGGGTCTCGTCTCATCTCGCACCTTCGACGCCATTCGCATCATATCACTCGCAAACCGCTCAGTGGCCCCTCTAGAGATACAGGCGCAAGGGGGAAACCGGTTCTTATCGTTGAATCTCGAGGGGCAGTACGGAGGTAGATATGGGCGCCCTCTGGCTCTGCTTACCATCCTTCTGAACGAGCTCCAGACACCCATCATCAAACCATCATTCTTTTCATTCCTCCTGATCATCGGTAGCAGCCAATCCCCGGCTTGTTTCCCCGTCCTGTTAGAAGCTAGACCACGTGTTTGAACGCGGCCGTTTCTCTCCACCGCTCCCCGTTGGCCGGTGTTTGCCTGTCTGCCCTCGCCGTTGCAACCCGGCCTCGTCTTGGCTGGCAGTTGGCTTGTTCGCTTGTGCTTCATCGTCTCTCCTTATTCCTCTCTATCCTTACCAGACTACCCTGCGTTGTTACTGCAGACCACTCCTGCATATATCACTCAGCCGAGTTCCGCGGGCTGCTGGGACCACACCTCTGCTCTTGATATGGCGATGGAGACCGAGGCCACACCCTCCGAGTCACATCCAACTATACCGGAACCCCCGGACTATGTCAACCCTCTTGAATCCAGCTCACGCTGGTACCTGATTGCCCGTGCCCAGGCGATCCGTTCTGCCGCGAGCCTGGGCTTTAGCATCGCCAACCGCACCGATCCTCCTGCTCCCTCGCCCACACGGGACATTTGGCTCGATGCCACGCTCGCCAAGGCTTCTCCCAGCAACCCGGATCGGGCCAAGACAAAGATCAAGGCCGAAGTATGGATCCCGCCCCGTCCCGCTCTCGGCGCTCGGACAGCTGTCATCAACTTCCACGGCGGCGGATGGATTCTTGGACAAGGCACTGATGATGCCCGATGGGCCGGCGCTGTCATGACGAACCTAGACGCCGTTGTCTTTACTGTCAACTACCGGCTAGCACCGTCATGCCCCTTCCCAACCCCGATGGAGGATTGTGTTGATGCCATCCTCCAGATCAAGCACCGCGCCGCGGAGTTTGGCATTGATCCTGATCGTATCATCCTCTCGGGCTTCTCCGCTGGCGCCACCAATGCTCTCGCGAGTTGGCTCATCCTTACGGATCCCAGCCGCTGGGGCTACAGCTTTGCCATTGAGCCTCCCCGCATTGCGGGGTTGGCTGTCTTCTATCCTGTTCTTGACTGGACCATCTCACGCCCTGAGAAGCGACTCACATGCTCACGGCCGGACCTCACACTGCCCAAAGGGCTTACAGATCTTATAGATGCATCTTTCATCTATCCAGCCATTCCCCGAGAGGATAGATCAGACCCACGCATGTCCCCGGGTCTCATGCCTGACGAGCTGTTGGGGAAGCTTCCTCCAATCCACATCGTCCTGTGCGAGTATGATATGCTCCTGGCTGAAGGTCTCAAATTCACCAATCGACTCAAGGCTGCCGAGAAACGGTTCACTATGCGTTTGGTTGCGGGCGAGCGGCATGCCTGGGATTGTCCTCCGCCCATGTCACCTAAAGAGAGCGTCATCATCGAGTACCAAGAGGCTGTCGAAGCCATGGCCAGCTGGTTTGGGAAGAAGTGTGAGACCGACACAGAGTCGATGCGGTCTATGAAACTCAAGCGGCCGACGCTGCGACGGCCCAAGTATCTCTCATTCAAGTCCTGGTCTGGGAGGTAGTGGCCCCTGGCAGGCTACTTCTTGGGCGTCTTGTTGATAACGGTGCTAGTTTGCCTTTTGATCCTTCTCTTGTTGGCGCTGGTATCTGGTTTGTCTGGTTTAAGTAGCGTGGCGCTTTTTCTCGCAAGAAACGGAGGTCTCAACGGAACAAAGGCTAGTGAGGAGTCGTCTCCATGATTGATAGACAGGCGGTGGCGCTCGGTTTGCTTTATTGCGTTTCCCAGTATACACTATACTCTTGCGGGCGTGAGACTGATGGCACATACACTACACGATACAGAATAAAAACATGCTTAAGCATATCAGTTGAAGACACACGGGGGAGTGGGCGGTTGAAAGAATTCGTCATGGACAAAAGAGTCAGAAGAATCTTTCGAGTCCAACTCAAAGCCAAACAAGCATTCCCAGCCCTATCTCGGCATCAGACGCCCACTCTTCTCGTCGGCCGACTGATCAGTCTCACGGGTGTGAATGATGGTTGTTGATTTCAAGAACCAGGTACTTGTATCCACCGAAAAGATACATCTGGCATTCAAAACCAACAAAAAAAAGAATCCCGCTGGTCTGATTCAAGGGTCCAGGGACTAAAAGGCAATGCTTGCCCCCCCTTCGGAAGCGTCGGAGGTGTGTGTAGAAGGTCTCGGGAGACTAGACGGGCGGGCGTCCCTTCACCTTGTCTTCTCCATTTACAGTATCTTCTTGGCTTCACCTTCAAATGATATCTGAGAAGGGACATGCTACGGGCAACGACGTGGTGGAATAATGATTCCACTTCTCGTCATCGTGAGTTCTCGATAATCTCACGATTTCTTCTCGTTAACAAAAAAGCGATAGACGGGGAAACGAAGCGATCTAGACACCTGTGGGGATGGGGTCACCTGCATCTTCTCTTTCATTCATTCAAAGAAAAATGATTTGGCTTGTGACTGACATGACTTCCTTTCGGACTTTGTAAGCATCCCATTTTCGCGACCCGGGTTTCTTGACGTGTCCGCATTCCGTGGAGTCCCCCGGCATGTCCGTAAAAGGCTTGTTTTGCATTGAAGACAATGCCGCGGACTTTTGTTACTCTTCCGCAACTTGCGGAGATGATTGGGCTCGTGATCCCAGGTCATGGAGTACACAATTGTCATCTCTGACAAAACTGCCGAAATGTGCCATTTTCAATCATGAACTTGAACCGGTGGGTGTATCATATTATGCGCAGGTCGGGCATCATCTTCATCCCCCACGCCCTCTTCTTCCCATGAGCATAACTCAACTCTATTCCCCCCCACAAGTCTAGATCTTACCAAACTCTTCATAAACACCTTCACAATCTTCTCGTAAGCATCTCAAAATATCCCATCAGCCTCCCTTCTGCCGATCCTTCTTTTTTGAAATGATCCACGCCTCCCGGCCGTGAAGATGGTGTGCTCGGCTCCGGGTTGCCGAGAACTGGCTAGCCTTAAAGTCGGGCGGATCTGCTACTCCCGCACAGTATGTATGACGAGGGGGCACTGCCTGAGGCTTTCATGATTATCATGACCGCCAATTTAGTCTGACCAAGATGGGGATTTCAAGCGAATCTCAATCTGTTGTTGCTTTAAAACTCTAGTGACGTCGAGGTCACTTCTCCCTGGATTCCGTCATTATCAAAATCACCTTGTTCTTAAAACAACTCTCTCAAGGTTGGTAAAGAGAGTGATATCGGGGCCAATTGGCATGCCAAGGTCGTGCAACTTCAGCTCCTTTCCATTCGAGTTTAACTCCAATCATCCGAACATCGGCCTTCTTTACATGGGATTGAGCTTCTTAGGTATGCGAATTTCCTATTTTGTCCTCAAGACATTGAAGCGGCATTTTGGGATCTAAAACAGTTATTCACGAGGCTAAACATGGCATAGACAAGGCATAGTTTCACAAAAGTAGATTCGTTATCATTAACTCGGCGGCAGCAGCTCTATGCTGTCACAGCCTGCCAGGGCTGTTTTGTGTTGTTTAAATATCTCAACATCCATCTTCTAAGCCAGACGTCTCTACCAATCACGGTCTTTTCCAGAAAAATGGCTGGTCGCTACGTGCCCAGCTCCGCCGTAGTGTACGTGCAGAGATTCTGGTTTCGATAGTCATGGTAAACTAAGGGTTGTTTACCACTTAGCCTCCTTGCTGTTGATGAACTCCTTGAGGATGGTGACAATCCTGGTGAACGCAGCAAGGTAGGCCTGGAGCTCAGTCTGGACGAGCTCAGGAGTCTCACCAAGCTTGGCGTAGAAATCCTTTCGGTAGGGGACAGCACTCATGGCGGCGCTGAAGACGGGCTTGACAAGCCAGTTGTGGTGAGGCTTCAGGGTGTCGGCATACGAGGTACGGAAAGAGTCAGCAAGCTCCTCTGAGGGGTTGTCGACGTTGCGAGCGAGGGCCTGGCAGGTGAAATCGAGACCTCTGTTGGAATTGACACGTTAGTCGGCGATTCGGATATGGTAGGAGGGCATATTTCTTACCGGATGAGCCACAGAGCACCCTCGGTAGCCTCGTGCTTCTTGGTCTTGAGCTCATTTCGGCAGAGGTCCTGGATGTTGCCAGACTCGGCAGGAGCAGCGGCTTGACGAGTACGGAGTTTCTGTACAAAATCGTTAAACATATTCTTGTAGGGTATGGTCGTGATGGAGAATGGAGGTCTGTCGATGCAGTCGTGGAGTAAGGGGCAGGTTACGAACCTCGATGTTGAAGAGGATATCCTTCTTGACGGGGCCGAAGGCAACGCCACCGATGGCATCTAAGAAGAGGGCAATTAGATGTATTCGTGATAAACAAACATGATATGCGTGAGTTCTTACCAAAGATGGTGGTCATGGCCTCGGAAGCCTCGAGGAACTCGGTGGTAGAGACGGCATTGCCGTTGGCCTCGTCGACAGGGACATCAGCGTAGGTACGCTTCAGAGTCGACACAATGGTGCCACCGGGGGGGAACGCAGCAGTAGACATGATGAGGGATGGACGAGGAGTGATTGATAGAGTTGGAGAAAAGTTGAGAAGCTGAAGATGAAAGGAAGAAGATAAGATGGGAAAAGGGAGAGGTCGTTTGAGGTTGCTGGGCGGTAGCGGAGCGGTCAAGCTGTCCCCTTGAGGCAGGTACAGGAGGGGTCTAGGCTCTGGCTAAGGTAGAGCAGAGCAGGGGGCCACTAAGAGAGGGGTCGAGACGGTGAACGGAGGGGCACAGCACAGTGCAGATCGATAAGATAGGAGGTCTCAAAGTGCGTGCAGAAGAGCAAAGAGAGGGGCAATGGCGCTCCCCACACTGTGTTTCTCCGGAGCCGGACTTTTTACCCTCCGAAGAGGACCATCCAGGAACCCCACGCATTCCCACCTTGAGCTGCTCGCAGAATGGGCGGAGACAGATGCTCCATGGTACGAGTCGAGCGGAACCTGAGCTGAGCGGAAAGACAATGTGTTTTACCCGCACTGCTTTTGATACGAGAGACACATGGCAGAAGCTCACCGCTAAGGGAGGGACCTAGATCCTTGGCGGGGCCATTGGTGTTGAACTTTGGTTATTGGAGTTGACACTTGAAAAGTCATAAGATGGACTCGTAAGTGATGAACGCATGTCGTACTTGGTTGATAGTATCTATATATATCCTGTCGATCTTCAATTGGAGTTTTATTGTCCGACATGAAGGCCTGGTTGTTTTGAGATCCCTCAAGCTTATCCACTCATTCATCTACCCTGCTCAACAAGCTCACTCTTGGCCAATCTTAGGTCAGTCAAGGTCTTGGCAGCTGAGGTGGCCAGCACAGTCAGTCTTGGGTGTGTTCTGAATGCCTACCTTCATGATCTCGGGATTATTATCGAGGAACACCGTAAATATGACTATTAAGGAGGTTGGAAGCTTGCAAGAATCGGGATAATCACCTTGAAACGCATATCGGACCGCACTGATATAGCTTGTGACGTCATGTCGCCCTGATGTTACCGCAGAGCTCCCGACGATCAGCTTCGGAGAAGCAAGTAATCAAGCAGGGAGAGACGCGGCACAGGACGTTACATGCAGTTCAAGCTGCTACAGCCATACGCGGATAAGCAATGTAGGTACAGTAGCTAAGGGTCCAGGTCAAGATCTAGAGGGGAAGCTCTTCTCGCAGCTCAATCAACAAGCAATACAACAAGATCATGCTCTAAACCCAGAGTCTAAAGCTTCGCATCCTCGAGAGAAGCAGCAATTGGCCCGTACGTATAAAGTGTGTGTCCACAAGCCCAGCCTCCCGCATCTTCTCTCAGCCCTGTGCGTGGCCTATTACGTGTTCGCTGTGCGGTGCGGGTCATGGCAATGAATGGCACGGCCGATGGATCCATTGCCATGAGGTGCCGTGATGCCCTTGCTTGGCTGCCTCGACTGGGATGTGCGTCCGGGCAGCGCGTAAAGTGTCAGAAGCAGTTGTTTTTTTCTTGGTTTTCCTGGGCAAAGGTCAGCCACGCCTGTCTGTTGGACTGTTGGACCATGAAATGTTGCCTGCGTGCAGCCGTGAAGCCCGGCTTGGCGAGGTTTTGGTGGTCCTCTTTGCTTTTCCCCTTGCCCTTCCCTTTCTGCCCTTTCAGCTGGCCCTGGCCTGGCCCTGGGGTCGATGACATCGTCTTTTTACCTTTCCCCATCTGCTCCTACTCTTTCCCGTCCGTCTCACCAGCTGCTGCATTCATTGTCGCGTGAGAGGGAGCCAAGGCAATTAAGACGAAAATCCTACCCAGTAGCAAAACTCAAAAAGTGACCGTCATCCTCAAGATTCCTCTTCCCAGCCTCTTTTTCTTTCCTCTTCCTCTTTTATTTTCTGCCCCTCTTTGCGACTTGACTTGCCCCTCCACTCCAATTAACGAACATCCCCTCACCTCACCTCTCCTCCGATCCGATCCTTCTTCTGCGCGCCTGAGACCCTGAAGCCTGCTCGTCTGTCGCATGCACCCTTCGATTCGACCCCTGCGAAGTCCCTAGATCTGCGGTCATGTCCGACTCCAAAAAGGATGGTGGGAGTAGCAAAGGGTCACGTCTGTCGTCCATGTTTGAGTCGCTTAAGATTCCAGACCAACTGCAGGACGCCAAAGTTCATCTCATCCACCAAAAGTTAGTGAATTCAAGTATCCGTGTCAAATTTGCCGCTGCTGACACTCCCTAAGGCACAAGATTGGAAAACTAGGTAATCTGGTATGACCGCAACATCATCCTGGCCCCACTATCATGTGTCTTGTCGCAATCACAATAACACCAAACACGACTCTCGCAGCGATTACAGGACGAAACTAACACAAATCTCAGTTCAACAAGAACCATCGCCATGACGAAGAACACGAACAACGGTGTGACGCGAAGCGCACCAAGATGTGTGAGGAGAACCGCTTCCAGTCTTACTTCCCTGAGCGTGAAGGCAATTTGGTAAAGTGGTATGTGGATGGTCGCGATTACTTCTGGGCCGTGTCTATGGCCCTTGAGCAGGCCAAGGAGTCCATCTACATTACCGATTGGTGGCTGTCTCCTGAGTTGTTCCTCCGTCGCCCACCGCACGCGACCCAGGAATACCGACTTGACAAGCTCATCAAGAGAAAGGCCGAGGAGGGCGTCCAGATTTACGTGAGCATCTACAAGGAGGTTGAGCAGGCATTGACCTGCAATTCGGCTCATTCCAAGCATGCATTGCGAAGGTACGCCATCCACATAGCACTGTGAGGCATGTTGAAACTGACCGCCCCTTTATAGGCTGTGTCCTAAGGGTAGCCCTGGCCATGGAAATATTCACGTTGCTCGCCACCCAGATCACAATGTCTTTGAGAACTTAGGTGGTACGTATTCAATTTGGGGCTTTCCCCTTCCGAATCGCGGCCGGGCCCGGAGTGGATCCCGGAGGCCCGTGGTGCCGGAATCGACGTTTGAGTATGATACTAATGACTTACGCTTAGATATGACCCTATTTTGGGCTCACCACGAAAAGTTTATCGTAATTGACTATTCCCTTGCCTTCATTGGAGGTTTGGATCTGTGTTTTGGCAGATGGGATAACCACCAGCATGTGTTGTCGGATATTCACCCCGAAGGAGTTATTCATGAGACTTTCCCGGGCCAAGACTTCAACAACAACCGAGTCATGGACTTTCAGAACGTCTCTCAGTGGCAGGATAACGAGTTGAGCAAGGCCGACTACGGGCGAATGCCATGGCATGACGTAGCCATGGCTGTTATTGGACCCTGCGTCTACGACATTGCTGAGCATTTCATCCTGCGCTGGAACTTTGTCAAACGTGACAAGTACAAGCGCGATGACCGGTTTGACTGGCTACTGCTCGAAGGCCGTGAAGGAGAGGACGAGGATCTAGTCGGAGTTCAACGTCCCAAGCACCCAGTTGGTGAATACGTCAAGCATCCCTACAGTCCTATGAGCACCAAGAACCTCGAAAACCGAGGAACAATCAAGGCTCAGATTGTGCGATCAAGCGCAGACTGGTCCAGCGGTATTCTAACAGACCGGAGTATCCAAAACGCCTATATCGATATCATCTCCAAGGCTCAGCATTATGTTTATATTGAGAACCAGTTCTTCATCACTGCCACTGGAGACCAACAGCCCCCTATTCGCAACACAATCGGCCGCGCCATCGTCGATGCCGTGGTACGCGCTGCCAAGGAAGAACGAAAATTCCGTGTCATTGTTCTGATCCCTGCCGTGCCTGGTTTTGCTGGAGACCTTAGAGACAATGCGGCTGCGGGCACGCGAGCCATCATGGATTATCAGTACAAGTCTATTTGCAGAGGCGAGCACTCAATTTTTGGCCAGTGTCGCGCTCAAGGCGTCGATCCTACCAAACACATTTTCTTCTTCAACTTGAGATCCTACGATCGTTTGAACAAGACCCCTGGCATCATCAAGGCTGAGAAAGAAACCGGCGTCAGCTACCAGCAAGTTCAACGTGCTGAAGCTGAGGAAATCATGGCAGAGGGTATCCACGGTAGTTATGACCCCGAAGACTCAGAGGGCGACGAGCATATGCGCGGAGATAAGAAGCAGTCTGAGTTGGACGAATCTATCAAGAGGACCATGGAAGCCCGCAAGATCTTCGAGGATGCCTTGCCAAAGGAGGAGGTGAAGACGTCGGCCTCTGTTGCTCACCACGCCATGGCTGGCGGTGATTTGAACACGGAAATTTGGGATGAGGAGGACCCTGAATCTGAGATTAAGAACTGGATTCAGGAGGAACTCTATATCCACGGCAAGCTTCTGATTGTCGACGACCGAATCGTCGTGTGTGGAAGCAGCAACCTTAACGACCGAAGTCAGCAAGGTGATCATGACAGTGAACTCAGCATTGTCATGGAAGACACACGTATGATCCCGAGTACCATGGGCGGTAAGCCATTCGAGGTTGGTTATCACGCAGCTACCCTCCGGCGGTATCTATGGCGCGAGCACATGGGTATGCTGCCCCCGCAACCGCATGATGCTTCTGAGGATATCAACGCCATGCCTCCAACCATTAACGCTGAGAACAACATTTACGAGGACGATGAGAGCTACAAGTTCGTTGAAGACCCTCTTAGCGATGAGCTCTGGGAGAAGTGGACCAGCCAGGCCACCAAGAACACGGAGCTGTTCAGACATCTATTCCACGCTGATCCAGATGACCACAGTAAGTAGTCTCTTTCTCATAACCGGCTCATGTTATCTAACTGCTCGCCAGTCAAAACCTTTGAAGATTATGATCGTTACCTTCCGCCACGAGGTGTCAAGGCTGGTCACGTCTTTGACCAATTCATGCCCCCTGAGGACTGTAAGAACAAGCTGGCACAGATTAAGGGTCACCTAGTGTGGTATCCACTTGAGTTCTTGAGGGACGCTGAAATGGCGGAGCGAGGATTGCAGATCAATTCATGGACCGAGTCTGTGTATACTTGATACACCTATAGCACCTACGTGTTTCTTAGTTTGGGAGTAACGACTGAAAGTAACGACGGGGGTAATGGGAAAATATCATGGCCCGTTGGTGAGCTTGATGCTTGAGATGGTTGTTAGTGGTGTTTGGGTATCATAGTTAGGTTGGACATGCATCCATTGCCTTCATTACCAACAACCCTGAAATTGCATTGAGACAAGATGTGATGATTTATTACTGTGTTCTTGTTGTCTTTTCGAATTGACTTTAGTTAGTTCCAATCGGCCTTATGGCGTCAGGGGTGGTATTGAGTATCTGATAGGTATGTAACTTGGGCATGGTTGACCGTAAATTTGATCGACTTGATTGACGAATCATAATTGACCTGAACACGAGGCATGAATATATACTACTTCCATCTGAATAATAAGACCACTGCTTTATGTTGCAGGCAAATAAATCTGCTCGAGGTTAAAGGTTCATGTGCCCGATAAGATCACGTGGGGCATTCTGGACGACATCTACCTAGACAATGGGGGAAGGTGGTTGTATCCCCTCACTAGATTCCCTCAACACCAACAACCATGTCACGATCCAGATCTGGCTGTGCAACCTGCAAGCGACGTCACCGAAAATGCGACGAGACAAAACCCAGTTGCCTACAGTGTCAGGCCCAAAACATAGTGTGTGAGGGCTATGACCTTGTACTTCGCTGGGATGCGGGAATACCTTCACAACGCCGTTCGGCTGGGACTCTTATTCCTGCGGGACCACTTCCCGACCGCAGCAAGAAAAGGCGCAGGATAGACGAGGGAGAATTGCAGATTCAAGAATCTGAAATGTCTCCAGCGAGACAGAGGCAGTTGCTAGACGCTGCGGCACGGTCGAATTCGCAATCTCTCTCACCGGGCGATAACCTATCAACAGGGATATTGACCCGAGGAGTCGGAAATCTCGACGCTTCGCCGGCAGCGTCTTCCCCTCAATCGTTTTCTACGGTTGATTCTCCTCAGACCCCAGCATGGCATCAACCTTGGCCAGGAAGAACCGAGAGGGAGAGGTTCCTGTTTAAGCAGTGTATGTTTGACTGTTGCTCTTTTGTCTTGAAAATACTGATAAACTCTCCAGTCTGCGAAACAACAATGTTCTTTCTATATTCTACTGACCGCAATGACTGGTTCAAGTCGCATCTTTGTCACCTGGCGTATGAATCGGAGGCTCTCCTGTCGGCCCTCATTGCCACACATCTGTACACGTTAAACCCTAAAGATCCAGCACCTGACTATGAGGAATATTATAACCGCAGTCTTCGGTTGTTTCGGGGGCAACTTGATTCATACGATGGTACTCTTAACATGGGGATTATGTGTGCAGGGTTATTCATTTGTACCTTGAATGTGAGTCAAAGCCCTTGCTTTTCTTGAGGTATGCAACGAGAGGTTTTGCCAACGGTTGGCTGACAGCACCAATGCTAGTTATTTCAAGGAACCCCTTGGTCAGCTCACTTGGACCTCATGACTAGAGTGTATGGTCTGACATCTGACTTCTTACACTTAAGAGATCTGCCACAAGACCTACAGTTCCCGATCGAAATAATGGGAGTCATGGACCTGCCAACCTTGGTCAGGGGCCGGAGAACTGTCACTCTTGGAATCTGGTCTCGCTACCGAGCTTCACAAGATGGCTCATCTAATGGAAGGACAACCGGAGTCGAGATAGTGACTGGTCTACCACGCAGCCTCCTCGATATTTTTGCGGAAATCCAGACTGAAAGGGCCGACGAGTTGCTCTTGATGTGGCCAGGTGAGGCGGGAGATGTCCCACATTGTCATCTCTGGGAAGCATATCGTCTTGCGGGAATCTTGACGGGCCGCAGATTGCGGAAATGCATTGCAACTGAAGACGGCAGTCACAGTAGCTTGGCATCCCCAAGTACCGAAGTTCTCATGTCTCGGCTCATGGCTTCCATAGATGCCCTATGCGAAACCTGCAGACGACCACAGTACTCTCAATCCCTGGCCACCAACTCGATACTCTACCCCTACACGGCCGCACGGCTAGAGGTCGCGGTACTTGTTCGTCGACCTGAATGGGTCGAAGAGCTGCGTCGGCTAGTCAAGCTCTGCGATCCGTACGCTATGACTGCCAACTTCTGCACCCTTGACGAGATGCTGGATGAGGCGCTAGATAAGGGTGACGACGACTACGATATTGATGAGCAGGCTAGACGCAGGAACACTGAAGTTGCGACCTTCTGACCATTCTCGGAATAGACCATCTTTGATAGCTCGTCTAGCCCAAGTTGGTATCTCGACACGCCAATCAGAATCAGATCGCCAATCTTGTACGATTTGAGGGTCAACGGTCTAACTGGAATAGGTTGCTATAGCCGCGGGTGACTGTCTATGTTGGTGATGGCTTCACTACAGTGTTCATTTTACCCCAGATACCAAGACTAAATCGTGGGGTAGAGACTGTCTATCACTTGCCGGCCGCCGGCGTCGACTGTTGAGGTTGATAAAGTATTAGGAGCGGTCGTCGGTTTGGCCGGTTTTCATAAATAGAGACATGATGCCCGTACAATGACGGGAGTTGAAACGACAACAGTTGACAACTGCAACGCCAGGCCGTCTGTCAAGTCACACCATTAATCCAAAGGATCTTTGCTCGTAGCAACAAGCTTATCCCGGAGATAAGATGGCAGAAACGGACACTCAAGTTCGACTTCCTCCAGGGAGCGTACCCCTTGTCACGGGTAAGATGACGACTTGACAACCCCTTCTCTAAATGTTGAATATCTACTGATATACTTGGATAGAATCTTCAACTTTGAAAGTTCCTACACCCTCGACCGACCCAAATGATCCCCTAGTACGTTGCGTCGGGCTCTCTTGAAGTTGAGCATGCACCCTGACACATCTATAGAACTGGAGCATGGCCCGAAAGATCATCAACACGACATTTGTTCTAGCTGTCACAGTGGCAGTGTTTGCGGCGTTAGTTAACCTGTATCTGTGGAATGACAATCTGTGACTGATACTTGATCCTTTAGTATCACGATGCAGACCATCTTCTGGCAGCAAATGACGGTGGACATGAATGTGTCATTCGATCAGCTAAACTGGGGTGTAGCATTCAATTCTGCCGGTCTCGCCATCGGATGCTTCCTTTTCATACCACTATCCAAGAAATACGGCCGTCGCCTCACTTACGTCGCCTCTACTGGCGTCATGGCAGCTGTCTCATGGTGGAGTTCGCAGATGTCAACTTCGGTGGAAATGTACTTGACAAACTTCATCTTTGGCTTGGCTGGATCAACGAACGAGGCCATCTCGGAGATGACGGTGAGTTTTTAGCATTGGATGTTATTTGGCCGGTACTGATATGGTGTAGATTGCAGATTTGTTCTTTGTCAACCAGCGTGGCACGGTCAATGGTTTTTACATCATCGCTGTCATGCTGGGCAACTTTATCGCTCCTACGCTTGCGGGTGTACAAGCTGCGTCTCAAGGTTGGCGGTGGTCATACAAAACCTGTGCCATCGTCCTGACAATTCTATTTGTTCTCTTTACATTCTTCTATGAGGAAACCAAGTATATACCTCTATCCATCGGGAGCACCGAGAACGTCAGCATCAACCAAGACAACCTAGAAAAACTCGACAAGAACTCGGCAACAGATTCCAAGACTGCTCCCGACCTGGAACAAAGTTTCTCTTCAGCGACTATTCCACCTCCTAACTCGTACAGACAGCGCCTGCGCTTTTTTACGAAAACTGAGGAACCGCTTTGGCGGAACTACATGACGCCCCTCAAGATAGGCATGTTCCCTCACGTCCTATACACAGGGATCCAGTGCGCAAACTGTGTTTTGTTTCTCGTTCTGCTGTCAAATATCAACTCGATTGCCTTTTCTAGACCGCCGTATAACTTCAACACGGCCGGAGTCGGTCTAATGCTGCTAGGTCCTTTTGTTGGAAACATCATTGGCAGTGTATACGGCGGTTGGTTCGGTGATTGGCTTATTGTGCGGCTCGCTAGGCGCAACGGTGGTATCTTTGAACCTGAGATGAGACTTTATATTCTGGGATTGCCGGCGGTTTCGATGGGAGCTGGACTAGTCGTATTTGGAGTGACGCTTGATCGTGTAAGTCTGGCATTCCCTCATGCCTATGTCTTGCGAGATGGAATTGACAATTATAGGGTCTTCACTGGATCTACCCCAGCATCGGCGGTGCCCTGTTCGCGTTTGGGGTGGGATCAATAATGGATGTCAGCTGCACCATAGTCATGGACACCTACCAAAGCGTGCGTCACAAAAGCACCCTTACTCAAACAGTAACTAAAGCTGACCTCTTCGACAGATGACAGCAGAAGCATTCGTCTTCATAACCTTTATCCGCAACATAGCCTGCGTCCCCATCCCATTCGGAGTAGTCCCATGGATGAACACGATGAGCTTGACCAAAATCTTTGTCATAAGCGGATGTATCAACACGGCTCTTGCTTTACTGTTCATCCCGCTCTTGGTTTGGGGGAGGCGTATCCGGGCTGCCATGGCGTCCAAGTATGAGGCTTTGCTGGTTAAGGTGGACGGCGTGAGCCGTGCTTGAAGGGTCTTTTTAGAACTTGAGGCTTGTTTTGATCGAAGGAATTTATCTTATCACTATTCTGATTGTTTCAAGTTATCTAGTAGCCCACTTTGGCAAGCTATAGAATAGATGAATACCTGGTAGAGTCTCACTGGTCATTCACCAGTATATTTAGCCCTGTTAACCTCATCGTACTCTTTTCTCCCAATCTCCTCTTTATCGATAATAAGGTTTTTACTTTATAATATGAATATCTGTATCATGTCCCCGATCAATGAGACTTTTATCAAAGTGCCTCCTCCGATGCCCCTGTCCCGCCATGAGGGGGTGGCACCTTGAATGGCACCTTCCCCGCCGACCTCTCCCCCCGGTCCGGCCGCTAAACCGGGGTGGCTTCAATACACTATCCTGAAAGAGGCAAGTATAAGAACCAATCAGCTTCAACGATCAACTCTAATCGGGTGACCTTTGGAGGGTGTATACTTGGTACTCCCCCAGTAGCAATTGATCTCATTTCCTCCCTCTTATCTTTTCTTACTATTTACTCATTGTTACGACTCTTTACTTATTTTTTTGGCTTGGAAATGTCGTGGGAACTACTCGTTTCTCGGAAAAAGGAGAGTCTTCGGGACTGTATCCCCCAAGAATGGAAGCTCAACCAAGATGTCCTGACTAGCCTCACCAAAAGCGGTGACAGTCATCTCATATCCCTCAACCCAGTCAAAAAGTCGGGGATTCTGAATAACCTCGAGATTGAAATCACCGAGAAGTATTCCGCAGCTCAGCTAGTCCGGAAAATGGCACGGGGAGAACTCAAGGCTGTTGAGGTGGTGACGGCGTTTTGTAAAAGGGCTGCAATCGCCCAGCAGCTCGTGAGTGATTAACACTTGACTTTTAGAGAAGTTTCTGATATGGATGTAGCTTTCTTGTCTCACTGAGATGTTCTTTCAAGAGGCTATTGAATACGCTCAACGTTTGGACGAGTACTATGCAGCAAACGGGAAGCCTATTGGTCCTTTGCATGGTCTACCGATTAGTCTCAAGGTGAGCATACCCGATCCATACACCAAATTCAACTACTGACTCTTATATCATAGGATACGTTCAAGGTTATCGGCCATGATGCCACGGCAGGTTTCGTGGCAGGTCTTAAACTCGGACCCGCCAAGGAGAACTCGTCCCTAGTGGATTTGTTGATTAGTGCAGGAGCAGTCTTGTACGTTAAGACGAATGTCCCGCAAACCATGATGGTCAGTAGCCCGTGTTTTTGACAGAGAGAGTTCCAGCTGAATAAGTCCTCTAGACAGCTGATTCGGAGAACAACATCTTTGGTCGAACTCTCAATCCTCACAATACAGAGTGGACGGCTGGCGGCTCTTCAGGCGGGGAGGGCGCTCTTATAGCCTTCCGCGGTTCTCCTCTTGGAGTTGGTACTGACATTGCGGGCTCGATTCGTATTCCGTCCATGTGCTGTGGGACATATGGCTTCAAACCTACCAACAACCGAGTACCATACGGAAAGCAATCCGAAGGAGTCTTCCTGAGTCTTCCAGGTCCATACCCATCGGCAGGTCCGTTAGCAAACTCACTTGAAGATATCCAGCTCTTCATGGACGCAGTCGTGAACGGACGGCCGGCCAAATACGACAGCACAGCGTTAGACTTACCTTGGAGGACGCCAAAACTACCTTCTAAACTCTGCATTGGAGTGGTTCCTGAGGATCCAGTTTATCCAGTTCACCCTCCTATCCGAAGAATCCTAGACTCTACAGTCGAAAGCCTAACCCTTGCTGGACACAAAGTGATCCGTCTACCCCACGATCCAAAACGCGGTGTTGAGATGGGTCTTCTCATCGCGTTTCAGTACTACGAGCTAGGTCACGAGCCAGGTGAGGACCTTGCGGAAATATTAGGAGAGCCCCTTGTCAAGTCAGTGGCGGCATTTGCACATCCTTTCACAAACGTCTCAAGACCTGTACCTTTGGATACAAATCCACTGCGAAAACTCGACAGGTTGGATAGGCTTAGGACTGCCTACATCGCCGAGTGGAAAAGAACGTGGTTCGACAACGGCTTGGATGCTATCCTGGCGCCAGGGGCTGATAAGACAGCTGTGCCACATGATACATATGGCATGATGCCATACACATGTCTATTCAACTTATTAGATGTAAGTCAAATGGACAATTCTTAGCAGTGAAAGAAGAAAACTAATCATTTTAGTTTCCATCATGCCTCATCCCGACCGGAGAAGTTTCCAAACACCTAGATCCAGAGCCAGTCAAGATGACGGCGGGGTTCACCCCTGACTGTGAGTTAAATTTTATCTGAAGAAATACACCAGAGACTAAGTCTATATGTAGACGACCCTGAAGCACAGGATGGTGCACCTTGTGGAATTCAAGTAGCTACTTTGTCACTGAGGGATGAGGAGTGTCTTGCTGCTGCGTGTATTATCGATAGGGATATTAAAGGGCAGTAGATTGCTTCTGCTCACATGTGATGAGAGGTGGAAGGGTGTTTGGGGAGGGAGATGTATATAGATAGCGAATTGCCTAGACTCGGCAACCAAGACTCATCTCGACGTTCAACTACTGCCCTGGCTTGTAGATGATGGAGGTTCTGTCACATACAGCCATAGCTAGTAGAAACCGTCAAACCCTTCCATATCGCTCCATGTATTCCATCACTGGAGGTCCTTTCCCCTGATATCGGAACCTGCCATGTCCAGAAATAGACGTCCTTGAGCCAGCCCATGAGGCCATCCCCACAGGACATTCTCGAATAACTCTATGAGAGATCATCTACGCATTTGCAAAGGCAAGTGCAGCGAGTGTGAGAAAACTTGAGTTCTGCGCATCTATAAATCATCAAATAGCTGCTGTGACGGCTGCGACACACTTGGATGTGAGTTGTGCCAACGTCTCCCATGAGGACCATGCCATTCTAAATGACTTCAAGGTCTGCCTGCCACTTTCTATTTTTCTTCCCAGCCCATTCATGGTTGTGGGTACCATTCCATCCTTCCGCCTATTCCAGCTCGATAGTGCCAGGAGGCTTTGAAGTCCTAGCAAGACTGTATTAGCACCAAGCTCGAGATTCATAGGGAGTATTAGTTTCTTACAAGTCATAGACAACACGGGACACGCCATCTACCTGGTTGCAAATGGCACGCGCAACATCCTATATAAGTGATTAGTACGCGAAATAATGGTGCAAGGACTGGGTGATTTACCCCGAGGAACTTGTTGTCAAAGTTGAACACCTCAGCGCTCATAAAGTCCTTGGTACGGACAGCGCGGAGGATTACGATGTAACCCCAAACGCGCTGATCACCAAAGACACCAACACTACGGCTGGTATCAAGACCAGCAAAGGCTTGGGACATCTAGGAGAGCATGTTTAGCTTGCATGGACCCATATTGACCTGTGTAACGCATCCTACCTGGTCGTAAAGGCCAGCCTCCTTGATCATGTTGATGAAGATGTGGTCAGCCTTGCGGGCGATCTCAACTCGCTCCGGGGTAACGTCTCCGAGAATCCTGATTGCAATTCCGGGACTGCATTGGATTTAGTTAGCAGACGCTCCAAAACTGCTAAGGAGATCAACATACCCGGGGAATGGGTGCCTGTTCACCAGCGACTCGTGAATGCCGAGTTGCCGACCAATTGCCCTCACTTCATCTTTCTGTACAGTATTGTTAGCTCCATGACCGAGCGTAGTCAAGACAAGCACAAGACTTACGAATAGAAGTCTGAGCGGCTCGATAAGCTGTGATAAAAGTCATGTCAGATTTCACTGCACTGCATCATGAAAGATGGAAGTGTACTAACACGTAAACCTTGCTAAATGGGCCGTCTTGGTCAGCGTGATCAAACTTAGCTAATCAGTGTTCAACTTACGCCCTTCATCATTCTCTCAGGCAAACCGCCGACGTTGTGGTGAGCTGTCTCTAGTTAGGTGGTATTCGCTTCCTGCACGACGACTATCAACTTACTCTTGATCGTCGCTGAAGGACCTCTCCACGAGAGCGACTCGATACTGAAATGCTGTTAGCTCGGAATCGACATTATAAGCTCATAAACGACTTACACATCAGGGTATAGTGTCCCTTGCAAGAACCACTCAACCCTTCCGGAGTTCGGTGTGTTCTCTGCTTCTTTTTCGATCTTGTGAGCGTATCAGTAAGCTTTGCACACTTTCAGAGAAAGCTGCGTACGTACTCTGATAGCCTCCTTCTCGAACACATCAATGACTTTAGTGTAGTTAGTATCACTGTCGTGAAACGAACCCTCCAAGATGACTTACATGTCGATCCAATGATCTTTCGTTTCTTCTCGGGATCGGAAACACCCTCAAGACGACTCAAGAACAGCTCGCCAGCCTCGACAACATGGAGGTTAATACCAAGGTGGTCCCTGAGGTTCTTCTTGACCTCCTCGAACTCGTTGAGACGCATGCAACCGTTGTTGACACCGATAGCGATGAAGCGGTCGCCAATGGCTTCACGCATCAAAGTCGCTCCAACAGTGCTGTCGACACCGCCACTCACGCCACCAATGACGAGAGCCTTGGGACCAACAAGTTCCCGGATGCGAGCGATCTCGAGCTCAACAAAGTTGCCCATCTTCCAGTTTGGCTTAGCTCCGCAAATGTTGACGCTGAAGTTGGACAGGAGCTCGGTTCCACGGGGAGTCTAGATCTGAATGTTAGAGGAAGTTCTAGTGTAAGGCCTTGAGGGGACGAACATGTTCGAGCTCAGGGTGAAACTGGACACCTAGTCACCTTATTAGCATTCTCCCCTACTAATCCACAAACAGGAAGACAAACCAAAGATGGGCTTCTCCTTGTGGGCGATGCCGGCAAACTCTGAGTTCTTGGTGGCAGCAATGACCGTAAAATCCTTAGGCAGGCTAATCAGCTTGTCAAAGTGGGACATGAAGACAGAAATTCCGTCTCCCAACCCAGCAAAAAGCCGGTCGGCATGACTGTTGACTTTGGTGATGGTGACCTCCGCGTGACCATACTCTATGCGGAAGGGTCAGAAGTAATTTCGCATGGTGTTTTACATGTCACGAACCTCGTGCCTCTCCGCGAACGACATTCTTGGAGTCGATTCGCCATGCGATCTCCTGGCAACCATAGCTGAAATCAACAATATTAGTGACATGACGTATACCGATGCATTTTAGAGCAAGCCGTACCAAATACCACTGTACATCCGTGTTAATAATCTAGGTCCATAGACTTGAAGGAAGGGTACAAGACACTCACAGAATGGGAACATCGAGTTCAAAAGCACCAGGATCAACATCTACACATATGAGTACATGTAACATGACGTTTGGGAGACGGAAACCATACGGGGTGAACCCTCTTCAAAGACAGAGGAAGGGCCTAGTAACTCAGTCAGACCTCAGCACAAGTCATGCATCAAGAGATTTTCACACCTCCAGAGAAGATGATTCCCTTAGGCTTCCATGACAGCTCAGCGACCTTGGTGGTACACGGAAGAAGCTCAGCAAAGACACCGAGAGCTCGAAGTCGTCGCAAAATGAGATGGCTAGTTTGTGAGCCAAAGTCGAGCACAAGGATGGTCTGGAAAAGACAGGGTCAGTTAGTCCACTCTTCTTTCGGCTGTACGTCCGTTGATTGCGCCTGTGCGCCCTGTCTCTGTCCGGGGTGTTTCGAGGTTCAAATTCAGGCTTCTACAGGGGAGTGGCGGTACGTACGTCGAAGTTCTTGTGAGGAACTTCGTCCTCAAGAGTGGAAGCCATTGTGATGATGTTTTCGGTGTTGTATTGAGCAGATTGGTGGCATTCGCAGAGTTATCTTGGTGCTGAAAAAAAAAATTAAGGACCCCTCCACCCCTCCACCCCTCCTCGACTCAGTCTTATCGGGCTTATCAGTTGCGGGGCTAATCTATTTCGGGTAAGTGGGCGACCACGAGAATGGCCGAGTGACTCACGTGCAAACCGTGTAATGATGTCTAGTACGCTGAATTGAACGCCCTGATTTGCACTGATACCTGGTGTTGTATGTTTTTTGCGTTCTTTATTTTTGCTTCTTGATGTTATTGCCTTAGTGAACCAGGCTTTACTGAGGTATCATGAGCAATGGCTCAACCCAACGTCAAAGAACTCTGAGGAAGTAATGGATAGCACATTGAAACAAATCCAGAATAGTTCTTCTAAGCTTGTACATGTCATTCTTTATCCAGCAACCACAACTCCGTTAAACCCTTCACTCCAACCTATCATGCATACCCAGTCCTCATAATCACTCAATCAAACACATCCGTAGCGAACCGCTCATTGCGATGCTTCTCAAACCATTGGCGCGCCTTTTCTTCTGTTGAAGCACACTCCATGTGCTCCTCTGACCACTCCACGACGAGACGGACACAGACAGCTTCCACTGCCTTGCCAACCTCCCGGCTTCCGCAGATATAAACCTTGGCGCCCTGATCCCACAACTTGAACACGTCGGCGCGATCGTGATAGAGCCTGTCCTGCACGTACTTGCATCCCTCTGACTTGTCTGTCGCTCGCGAGTAGGCCCGTCGTACCGAGACTGCCCCCATCTTCTCCCAGCGATTAAATTCATCAACATAGAGGTCATCGATATCGGGGTTACGGCAACCGAAGAAGAGCATGGCTGGTGCGAGGTTTCGTCCTGCAGCAAGCATAGCAGCCCGCTCCTGCATAAATCCACGGAACGGTGCGAGGCCAGTACCAGCCGCAATGCAGATGAGTGGTGTGTTTTCAGCATCACTTGGGAGATGGAAAGCTGCAACGGAAGGACGAACTGAGACGTGAAGCTTCTCTCCCGGGGAAAGTGACGACAAGAAGTGCGTTGCAACACCGACATGGCGGCCCTGGCCAGAAAGCGATGGTTCGTCAAGCAGAGAATACGTAAGTGTGAGCTTGGAAGGGTTCGCAAGCGGAGAAGACGAGATAGAGCTGGATGAGTTAGTCAAGAATCCTTCAAGAGGAGAGAGAATGTCACTTACTATTGACGGACCCTCATCGGAGGCAACATGGCAAGATATGAGCTGATAGGGAGGGCGACGGCCTGATACTTCTCAAGGAGATCAAGCACCGACACCTTCTTGGCCGAAATTTCCTCGGCGTATGCATCCCCGGTAAGCTTCTCAAGCTCCTCGATAATAGCCTTGTCTTCGGTGGCTTCTACCAAGGCAAGAATGTTCTATTTATCATGTTAGAAAGTATCCATGGCCAAGGTTTTCATAATTCTTACCCTCTTCGTTGCCGGCTGTGATAGCTCCACATACGCGCTGAAGACGTCGTACGCAGAGATTTCTGTATTCGTTGGGAGAGTGGTTGGTCCATCTGAGTGAATCTTGAGGAAGACATCCCAAGCGAGCTTGAATCGGCGAAAGACGCGTCCGACCGTGGTTTTGGGGTTCAAGGGCAAGATAGCCAGATAGTCGCCGGCCTTGTATGTCATACCCGTGGGGAGCTGGATCTCGATGTTCTTCTTGGGGGGGCCCGACGCTGTAAGGGTCTTCTCTGAAACCACCAAGGCTTCTTCAACGTCTTGTCGAAGTCTCGTTTTTCTCGGAGTCGACAGTTCCACTAGCAAGCCTTGCTGTGAGCCAGCTTGGCCATCGGCCCCATCACCTCCGTACTTCCCCTTCAAAGCAGGCCAGAGGATCTCATCTTCCCATGCCTCAAAATCACTGAACATGTCGCTGACTGCGGCATCAGCACTGCCCATGGGAACCAGACGAGTTCCGCCCCTCTTCTCTAGAGTTGCATCCACAAGCTTTGGAATTCGGTGGAACGTTTCAACCCAGTCATGGTGGCCGCATGCGAAAACGGCGTAGGAAACCTTTCCCATCTCCTGTCCACTCAGTCGTTCCATCCAGTTGATAAAATGAGCAGCGTTGGAGGGGGGCTGACCCTCATAGGACGCAGTGACAATGACAACCGGATGATCTTCAGGGAGGTTCTGTTTAGCCTGGTCCAGAGGGCCAATATTCTTAGCAGCGAAGCCGTGGCCTGGCGCATCTGAGGCCAATCGTTGAGCAAGGGCTTCGCAAGTACCGCTGTTGGAGCCATAGTAGATTGAGATGGGCTTTCCACTGGCTGCCTGGGGACCAGCAGCTGCAGAAGACTTGATACTCGAAGCTGCATGGGCATCGCCGCCTCGGCCAGCCAAGACATGCTCGAGTTCAGTCGGTGTCATGCCGTGTCGAAGAGTTGCTCGCATGTTGAAGTGTTTCGGTTTGATTGTCAACGTCTCCTGTATCTGGAGCTGGTAGTTGGAATCATCCATGGTAAAGTTGAAGTTCTGCAAGAGCATTGCCAAGGCGAGAAGGGCCTCCTGCCAAGCGAAGGGCCTTCCAATACAGGCGCGTTTGCCATTTCCGAAAGGCTTCCAGCAGTTGGAGTGCTCCTTTTGTAGCCTCTCGAAATTCTCATCCAGCATTCTCTCAGGGCGGAATCCTTCGGCATCTTCGCCGTAGACGACAGGGTCGAGATGGGCTTTAGATAGCATGCAAGACACAATTTCCCCCTTCTTAATGAGGTACTTGCCTCCCAGGAACGTATCTTCGATGGCCTCTACACCAAAGCCTGGAATTGGAGAATTGAGTCGTAGAGTTTCTCTTAGGATCTAAGAAACAATTAGCAGGACGCAAAGAAGACGACTCCTTGGAGAACCTACAGCAGAAAGATACGGGAGCTTGGTGAGGTGTTCAACAGTGATGGGACCACGACCAATGACTTGGTCCACTTCTTGCTGTGCTTTCTCGTAGGCCTCCGGATGCTTCAACAGGTTGTAGAAAGAGAAGGCCAGTGTGCCTGAGGTCGTCTCATGGCCAGCAATCAGGAATGTGACGAGCTGGTTGCCAATGTTGTCGTCCGAGAGCTTCTCGCCAGTCTGAGGATCAACCCCCTCAAGCATGGCAGTGAGCAGGTCCTTTCGATCATTGGGCCTCTCCTTCCGGTTAGCCACAACTTCAGCGGCCAAGTCCTTCATGACCTTGATGTCGGCAAAGAACTTTTCGTTCGCTGCACGGTAGAGAAAGTTGGGGGCAAAGGTCGGGCGTCTGTTTCTCACACCAGACTCAGTAAGGAAGTCTCCCATGGCCTGGATGAATGGGTGCAGCTCCTCGCGGTAATATGAGTTGAAGCGAAAGCCCATGGAGCAAAGGGCAAGAGTGTCGAGGGCGAGACGGGTGAAATCATCCGAAGCGTTGATGGGAGTTTGAGGGCCGTGGCGAGCAAACTTCATGCACATCTGGGTAGCTATGTCATGCATCTCGTCAAACATGCTGCGGATTGAGAGAGGTCCAAAGGCGGGGAGCAGAATTCGATGTGCCTTGCCCCAGTTCGGCTCATCGTTGTAAGCTGTAAAGAGGCCATCGTGAACTCCTTCACGAACAGTCTGTTTGCATTGCGTCAATGGGAGTTTCAGTGTCAAGATCAAGTCTACTCACGCCTAAAACAGACTTTAGGGTCTTCTGGAATCTCTTTTCGTCACAGAGTTCGTTGACAAAGGCATTGGAGGATGCAAAGATTGGAGACTTGCCAGGTAGGCGTAGTCTGAAAATGGGGCCTTGGGGCGGTCAGTTTCTAGACGACATCGAATGAAGTCCCGGTCATACAACACGGGAGTAAGTATAAGCGTACCATAGGTATCGGCCAGGCGTTTCAAGTCAGCCAACGGGCTGGTGGTGAACTCGCCCAGGTTTCCAATGAGGGGATATCCAGGGGGTTCCGGAATAGGAACAGACTCGGCCATGGTGATGATTTGAGGTGAAGAGCGATGAAGAGGTTTTTGGCGGCGATCACATGAAACACCGCGAAAGTGCGGAGAGAAAGAAGGTGCTTCGTCGTAGTCCTTTCCCACTTATTCAAGGTCCGCGCGTAGCTGAAGATGTGAGCGAATCTGGAAGGATCGCCCCGAGTCCTGTGGAAAGGACAGAATGCCACGAGAAATAACCGTTCAAATAGAAAATGGATGAGAGAATCAATAACAGAGAAAAGAATTCAGATTACTGTGTTAATTTGGCTTTATTTGACCTGCGTAGGGATCACATACCCGAGCACTTTACCTTAATGCATCCTCCTTTATACTTTCCGCCTACTCAACTTTGCGTCATACAAGGACGGATTTGAGGGAGGGCCAAGATCAAGGCGACGCGACGCAATGCGCCGCCCATCTTCGTCTCGCGAATTCCGACCGGACACGGAGGATACCAATCGTATCTTAGGCCCGGTTGCAGCGTTTCTTCCTGCATCACCGCCGTTACATCCGTCTTGCGGCAGAGCCACAGACCGGCAAGTCCCCCCCTAGCCAATGATCGACGGCGCATTTAGAAATTGTCGCTACTCGCTGCTCGCGATGCCTCGGCATGTCCCATTTTTTTCGCGCAGCGGGCCGTAGGACGTCCGAGCCACAGTCCAGGGACTCGGAGCCGAGGCGTTACATCAACATGTGTGGCGGTGTTAAGAGTCTATCCGAACGGGCAATTACAGCCAATCATGTAATTTCAATAAGTGCCGATCTCTCTTCTTACAGAACTTTCTCCCATCCTTCCACAATTATTCTCCTTCGGCTTTCGCCCCTTTGACCCTCCGACCGCCGCCGCCGGAGTTTGACATTTTGTCAAAAAAGTCCGTTCTTCAAACATCAACCAAACAAGAATGAAATATTAAAATGGGTCTGTTTCCCCATTGTTGTATCAACTCCAACTCAGCCTCACGGCAGTTCATGTCCCACCCATCTTAGTAGCTAGGAGAGTCATAGCTGGGAGGGTTGTAAGGGGAAGAAGGGGGGTTGTAAGGAGTAGGAGGCTGGTAGGGAGGAGAGCTTGGCTGGGTCGAAGTGGTCGTGGCCTTGGAGCTCTCAGCCGTAGTCGTAGTCTCAGCAGCGGATGTGGTGCTAGTAGACAGGGTGGTGGTGACCTTGGCCTCAGTGGTGCTAGTCGAACCCTCGGCAGTGGTGCTGGTCGTGGCAACGGTAGAAACGCCAGAAGTGATCGTGGCCGTGGTCGAAATCTCAGTCGAGCTACTCTTAATAGGATAGCAAGGGCTCGCCTGGACTCCAGAAATGGCCAGGGCAGCCAGAGTAACGAAGAAAGTCTTGGAAGAAACCATTCTGAAAAGAGTGTAAGAGTCGAGCTTGGAAAGAGTGTGAAGAGTTGGATTGCTCGTGGAGAGATAAACTCGAGAGTTCTACGGCTGTCACGGCTTCCTCTTATACCCGTCGTCCCCTTTTGACAGGAATCCGGTGCGCCTCTCCTGCTGTGCGGAAGCTGTCAAACAACGCCCCAGAAGGACTACCGACGGGACTAGCCTACGGTGGCGTGGAACCGAAATGGATCCCAGTCCTCATGAATGATACGAAACGGCAAGTCGTGAAGCAGCATACAGACTAGCCTCATCGAACTCGACAAGCCCCAAGATTAGATAGAAGCAACTGAGTGGGTTCCCGTATAAACTAGCTAGACGGCGCCGCGAATAAGGAGGCTCGTTCGGATATAGCATTCGTCCCAACGAAGTCCCCGTCGTCAAAAAGAGCCCAATCTTGTTATACGAAATCCGATGCATCCAACAGGGGAAATTACATCTGAACCCCCCTCCACTGACTCGTGCCCGTTGAGATCTAAACCACCCTGTGGGATCCATCCTAACTGAGACCTGGATCCACCAACCCGCTTGAAACAAAACGCAGTGATATCACAAACAAGGGCTTCAACTTGCATGTGCTGCAGGTCCGGTCCGTCACTGTTGGGGCTCGAGGGTGCAAGGGAAGCACGGCACTTGTTGCCGAATCAGCCTTGCGAATCAACAACTTCCTCATCTCCCGAGATGGAGTCGTGTTAAGGATGATGCTCCACAACTTGCCTCTGCTGCTCACCAGCTCTCGAATTGTAAACATTCGGTAACGTTAACTGGAATACAATCACATTCGCAATTGTGACGACTGGTCTATTTTTGTAAACAAGTGCCTCTCGTCAGAGTTTCTTCTGTTTAATTCCCGATGCTTCCCTTCAACTCGCCTCGCAACTCAGTTCACATATTCTCACTTGCTAACGTATATTGACAGCCATTGATCGATGAAAAACAGGAGTCAACACAAAAGCAACCATCTCCCCAACCTGAGGGGTTGCCGGTTATCTCTGGCCATCTTCCCTTTGCAAATTCCGTGTATGCAGATGGCACAATCGAGAGTCTACCTCCCACATATAAGCTATCAGGGGTTCTGCCTAGGAGGTCTAAACGGGCCTATGAAGGCGTAACTAATAGAATTTAGAACGCATCAAATAGAAGTTCGTATTCAGATGCAAAGATGCTCAAGCCGCGTGTCCCCTGACTTCCTACGACTTATCGAGAGGCACTAACCTCGCGTTTCAGGATGCACAGCTCGTGTAGGTTGATGCCACATACTTAACCTTCTTCAGCTAAAAGGTGTGGATGGATACCCAGGGGTAACTCGTATAGATCTATAGACGTCGAATGCTACCAATACGAAGCCTGAGACCCAAGAGTCAACATCATTTGTTCACTATCCTGGGCTTCAAACTGTCCTTCAGCACACGCTCAACACACACTCATGTCGAGAATCAGGACAATGGCAATCTTCGTTTCAATGTGGGTATCCCTAATCTTGACTCGTTCATTCAACCAATCACTAATGCCGCTCGCGGCTCACTTTCCATCCTGTCCGCTCCCTTGTTCCTGTCCTGTCGATCCTCTAACGTGATTCTCTATCCCATACATAAAACCAACAGGGGACTTGATATCTTTCTTCAAACCCCTTCCAAAAATTTCCATGCCTCGTGGCTGAGCCGTCTAGGAACATGGCATTGAGATGCCGAGTGCTCAGCGACTACCCTCGTCGGGTGTTGTGCTACCCCGATACCCCGTCAACCAGAGAATGCGAAGAATTAGTTCATCTGGAATCGCATCCAGAGCAATTCCCAGACGGAAGGGCGATTCATAGCCCTACTGTCGTCTTCCGTCGCGCGACGACCCGTTACCAGAACCACTACCGAACCGATCACGAAGCCAGCTTATGGGCCCATGGCCTTGCCGCCGTTGATCCGAATCTTCCGTCCGCCGACTGCTCTCTGAAGGACTTCTCTGTCTCATCCTCGCCCCATGCTCACCAGGGGCCGTCGCTCGGGGGCTCGTGGGAGAGTGCGAGCTACGCCTCTGCATACGAGAATTGTCGTAACTGAACCCGGATGATGTTCCCCGGTCCCGGTCACGATCTCTGTCACGATCACGCTGCTCTCGTTGCATCGAGGTTATATTCCTCAAAGTCTCGTTGAGACGACTTTGACTCTGGCTTGGAGGGCGTGAATATCGAGTAGGCCTTGACGGGGGACCACCAGCATTTTCAGCAGATCCTCCCCAGCCAGGTGAGCCTCCAGAAAACCAACCCGGACCACCCCCAAATCCAGGGGGTGGTCCAAATGGACTCGGTCGAGCTGAGCTGTGTCCCGACGATGGTCCCTGAGGCCGGTTACTGCTATTGTTGCCACTGTTGTCGTTATTGCTGGCGTTGTTGTTATTGCCGGCGCGATCATTCTTTTCGATCGGAGTGCGGCAAATGGGGCAAGTGTTGTGCTCCTTCAACCACAGAACAACGCAATCCTCGTGGAACCAATGCTTGCATGGCAGGAATGTAGCCATGTCCCCCTCCTTCATCTCGTCAATGCAGATGGTACATTCCGCCTTTCCTTCAGTTCCCAGCATCTCCTTATTCACTGGTTTCCGCTCCAAGTTCCGGAGGGCTTCTTCTGTGGCTGGTGGAGCGGCATTCGACTGAGGATTTGCCTCCATCAGCCCGGTAATGATCCGATCCAGAGCCTCTTGGGAGTAAACAGCATCGCCAGCCATGGCATTTGCGGGGTTGAGGAGGCTTAGAATGTCATGGAGACTTCGAGCGAAGCCAGGAGGTGGTCCTCCTCCAGGCCCTTCGTCGCCTCCTTGATTGCCTTCACCCGGTGGCCCAATATCACGCATCATATTTGAAAAGAGTCTGGCACGTTGGTTAGCTCCTATTGTCATGGATACAGCCATGACCCGTAGGCCGTTTGGTCCCTGGGGGCGACTTGGAGGGGGTTGTGCGTACGCTTGGAATGGGTCGGCGCCTGGCATAGGACCACCTCGCGATCCATGGATCGGTCCTGACACAATTGTCACAGATGTCGTGCCGCCCCCAAAGGGCCCAGAAGTAAAGGTCGTCCGGTGTATACGGGGTGCAAAAGGGTCATGATCACCAGGTCGTTCACCGGGACTTGAAGGAAATGAACCACCGGGTCCACCGGGTCTTCGAGAGGGAGCAAACCCCTGGATCATGTCGAGGAAACGCTCGAGAACTGGGTCGACTGCAGGATTATGGTGATGCTGGTCCGTACCATCCCGCACACTACGCCGAAAGGCAAAGCCATGTGGCCCGAGGTGCTCATTGATATTGCCTTCTTCCGGATCGGAGTCGTCATCGTGGTATCTATACGGGCCGATCTCAGGGGAGGTCGAGGCAGAAGAGCGGTGTTCAAGGTCGCGCGGATCGTTCTCGGGATCGATCTGGGCATTCGGTGAGCAGTCTAGATAGTGCAGCAAGGGCGTGTAACATACAATCTCGGTAATATCCCCATGACATCCCGGACACGTCAAACCGTGCTCGTCGCGATACCACTCGTTAGAGCAGGCGTGGCAGAATACAACCTCGCGGCCCGCGGTTGCATCGAGGTGGCCATGGTGATCGCCTTGAGAAGACATCTGCGCTTGGCTGCGTTGGTACGCAGTCAAGGCACTCAAACCAAGGCCGACAGCAAGGCCGGCGAGGCGAAAAGCGCGAGAAGCCAGACTGAAGGATGAACTTTCGAATCGAGTACCGGAATAGATGGAAGCGGGTGTGGTGAGAGCTGTCGCAATAGGTGTTGCGTTGGTCGATGGTTGAGATGCGTCGGGGATTAGTAACGCAGGTCGGAGAAAGGGTATCGGTTCATAAGGCGGGGAAGCTAGTATCGAGGAATTAAGAAGGCGGTATAGGGGAGAAAGAAAGTGTATCAAAAGATCCGATGTCTGGTCCAGACAGGGCTGCCAGAGCGTTGAGGTGTAGTCGACGTAAGGTTGGAAACGGTGATGTTAGAGCGGTGGCGAGGAGGCGACCCAAGCAGGTAAAGATGCCAGTGACGGGAGTGATGTGATGCGCTGCCAGCCAAGACCCAGATGAGCTAAGACAGCCTAGGCTAGGACATGGATTCCCGCAGAGACGCAACAAGAGGTGCTGGCTGCAGGGTGTGCAAGGTGTGTAGAGATGAATGGAGAAAGATCCCAATACTTTTTGTAGGAAGAGAGAGAGAGGGACAAAAGGATATAGGTGGTATGAAGCTTTTAGGTGTCGGTAATCAAGTTGTTTTGGAAGACAATGGATGCCGGAGGAAGATCGGAGCCTCGTTTTGTTTTAGAGATGACGACGAGCCTGAGGTTTCCCCGCGCATGGACCTTGAAGGTAGAGCAAACGAGGCCACGGTAAGGTAAACGAAACAACAGCCCTGCAAATATTTAGTTTGAGGTGAAGAGAGGGGGGAAATTGCAGATAAAACATATCACATCAGTAAGCGACCAACGAGGCAGCTTCTACGAATCCATGACGGCGGAGCAAACAGGTTCTAGATGCCGTCCTCAACCACACAGTTCGCCTACTGCCAGCTGGTGTACCGAGCTTGGGGCCGGTAGTGACCTCAGTGGCAGCGGGTCAAAGTGGGGGAGGACACCTTAATCCTTGCCCTGACAAAGTACCCCTGGACCCTTGGACTTGTACCTGGCCTGGTCTCGTCCATGTGGTTCACTGTAGGTGGTTCACTGAAGCAGCACTGCCCCCACCACCACCAACTTGTCTTGAAAGGAGCCTCACGGTCCAATGATTCACAGCTGACCTCTGCTAGTTGCACTGGTTTCTTCCGTGCCATGTGCAAGGCTCTGCATGAATGAGTGATTGTCGGGCATATGCAGTGCCTAAGGCACTCTACCAGGGCGCGCAAGATGGGCTGTGTCGGAACCTGCACAAGGCTATGGCTTCCTGTTATCGCGAGGTGCATAGTCAGGCTGCATTTCAGTTCGGTGTAACGGTTGGGAGTTGGGCAATCAGAGTTACAACGGTCCAGGGTGTCTAGGATATCTAAATGATGCGACAAGTACTCAGGGGCCGTATCCA
The DNA here is from genome assembly GCA_003947015.1 of Fusarium sp. AF-6. NCBI lineage: Eukaryota > Fungi > Ascomycota > Sordariomycetes > Hypocreales > Nectriaceae > Fusarium > Fusarium sp. AF-6. The sequence goes on from NKCJ01000049.1 coordinate 118,263, forward strand.
AAGTTCAAACATCGATACAAACGAGTTACTTAGTTGTCGCCAATGATTCATCCGAATGCGATCGACTTAGCACGATGAAAGCCTGGAAGCCAGAATTGCTCTTTGTCTTATTCTGTGTCTCACTTGATTAACCAGTATCTGAACCATCTACGATAGCAACAACGACTATACTTTCTACAAGATGTGCCCATCTCATCAGAAGGTTGTTGGATAAGTGTTCCATATGTAAGGCTACTTGTTGTTCAAGTGGCTTGGGGGGCTTATTCGTAGATTTGCTCAAGTTACAAATGGATGGTTGTGGGTGTCATCCAATACTGGTAGGCTGTGCCTGGGTAATACACCGAACAACATAAAGATATCCATCCAGCTGAAAGAGAGCCTAGAAAACACATTCTGTAAAGGTGGTTTAATTCTCCAATTCACAAACCTCAACACCTAACTACGCCTTCAATCTGCCTTGCAAATCTATTTCCTCTACAAGCAGATGGATTGTGAGATTCCTAAAAGGGTTACATTGAAACACACCTTGTGAATAGTTGTGCAAGGAGTTACTTGCATCTCGGCATTTGATTTCGAGAGAGGGGTGCAGAAGTGTAGATAGTGAGCAATTGCGGCATTGGTACTTCAAAGTCAACATTTGCAGAGACATCAGCCCCAATTCATGTGGTCAAGCGAACAAAGGAAGATGAACGTGCATCTCAACATGGGAGGTAAAAGTGAAGAGCCCAGCAATTTGTGTACCAATGTCAAGGCAACTGTTCCGGAAATGAGACGGCTTTACGTGCCTCCATAAGCACATTTAGAGATGCGCTGATTTGCCCATCAACTCAGTGACAGAAACGCAATTCTACAAGCATTTGGGCTCAAAACGGAGTAATTCTTGACCTGAGATGTTATACAGCAAGTATCTTGACTTGGCAATGACATTTGTTCAATCAGTCAAGCTTGGCCAGAAGCCAGGATGCCCGTTAATGATAACGAGGTTTCGCAATCCAGGGAAACGTCACAGAAAGATTATGGCACAAGCGCTTGCCTTTCAAAACATGAGGTTCTTCAACTGCCGCGGGAATTTATACACAGTGCCTTTATATATCCGGCCTCTAAGAGCTCTTTTCCGCCTTCTCCGCGTCCTCCTTGTCCCATTGAACCAGCTGCTTCGACCAGCTATACCCATCACGTCAGTATCCTGAAGAGACAAAGCTCGATGCGAATGGAATCGAAAACATACCGTCGGCTGGCGTACCACTGTCCGGGCTCGGGCCTGTGCGCCCAGGTTTCTCGCTCGGCGCTGAACTTCCAGGTCACGGCGACGATGCCGGCCATGACGACGCCGGCAATCAGGGTGTTGGCTCGCCAGTTGGCAGGTTGCGCGTACCAACCACCGGCCGGGGACCAGACGTGCTTGGGGTAGCTGTTGGGAAACGGAGTCAGAATCGCTCGATCTCGGTGGTGTCGTCTCGGTCGGGAGGTAAACTTACGGGACTTTTCCGCCGCCGCCCTGGATCAATTGTTAGCGCCACATCACCCATCCAGGTGAGGAGTATACATACCATCTTGAATCACTTGACAATGGACGTTGAGAAAAGGGTTAGAGAGCGCAATTGCGACGTTGAATTGGTAGTCGAGAGGTCCCGGTTTCGACAGATGAGGTCCCGTCAAGGCTGGCCCGCGGCCCGCCCAGGCGATAGACGGACCACGGGCCGGAAGTTATTCCGGGACACCAAACACACCCCGGCTGAACCCACGCTCACACGACTCCAGTCGAGAGGCTTTGGTGCCCGCAGAAGTTTTTCGGAAGCCCGTTCGACGCCCACGCTCCCCGGCCCTTCGACCGCTCCGCGACAACGACAAATCCGACCAAACCTACAACGCCGGGAATTGGGAACTCTGGGACAGAGGGAATCTTCTGGCTCGATGAAGCGGGTACGGCTCGATCGATGGGGCGGCCAATTGCTGCGTGCCCGCTCCGGCGCCGCCATCATGGCGAGACCGGCGGCGAGGCAGCCCTTCGTCCTCTCGGCCTTGGCCTCGCAGTCGACGACGACGCCCACGACCTCCACCACTAGACGTCAGGCCTCCTCGGCCGCCGCCTCGCACGATCTGATCGACGACATGTCCATTGACCCTCAGTCGCGCACACCCCTCCCCTCTCCTGCCCCTCAGCGCGCCGCAGAGTCCGCAAAGCTCGCGGCCCTCCATGCCCGGTTATCCCTCTCCAACAAGATCCCACTGGAGACTCTCGCCCGGGCCCTCATCGTCCCCTCCGCCGACAAGAACCCCAGCTTCAACAACATCAACCTCGCCTTCCTCGGAAGCACATTCATCAACTACCATGTCCTCGAGTATCTGGTGTGCAAGTGGCCTCGTCTGCCCATGACCCTCCTCTACGAGACCCTGCGGGCATACGCCGGCAAGGAGTCTCTCCACCAAATAGCCCGCCGCTGGGGTGTCGAGGCCGCCGCTGCACCCGGAGAGGAGGTCGACCCGGGTCTGCTGCAGTGGAAGCCGGAGGCGTCGGGCCTGCAGACTCGATGGGGCTACGTCCGCGCCAATTCTGATATCACGGACCGGTATGTGGAACGTCGCGGCATCAGCAGCCGAGTGGTGCTCGACGATGAGTTCGGAGACATGGTGTCCATGCCCAAGACGGGCGAGGAGGGCTACCAATACTACCAGCACGAGGCATATGCCTCGTTTGTCCAGGCCGTTGTCGGCTCCATCTACACCCACTGCGGCCGTGATGCCACCCGCGACTTTGTCAAGTCCCACATCCTCTCCCGGGACGTCGACGTCTCCTCCATGTTCCAGTTCCAGCTGCCCACACGTGAGCTCGCCATGCTCTGCGCGCGAGAGGGCTTCCAGGCTCCCATCGCCCGCCTCGAGAGTGAAACGGGTCGTCTCTCACGAACCCCCGTCTTCGTCGTCGGTATCTATAGCGGCCCTGAGAAGCTTGGTGAGGGCTCAGGCGCCAGCCTCGACATCGCCAGGTGGAACGCCTCGATGAACGCCCTCAAGGCGTGGTACCTGTACAGTCCCAGCAACAAGGTGCGGGTACCGAGCGACATGCTCGAGGAGGGCGCCAAGCCCTGGAAGGCGCCTCACATTGATATCGGAGAGATCATCTAAGCTTGAGGAATGGAGTGCCTCCTCGTTGGATATATACCTTACGTATTCATGAACAGGGATGTCGGTGATGGGTGCATGGCGTCTGCCTGTATGTGCGGATAATGAGATGACAACACAAACAAATTCTTGGCCCAAAAAACTCTTTGGGCCGTGTATAAAAATGCATGGGAGCACAAGGTCCCCAGAGGATCGGGATGGGAAATGTCAATGTAAAATACAATGTAGAACAATGACAAAAACTCCTCGAGAAATGGCGAGTCAAAATCAAAGATTTACATTTACGCACTGCTTTGCTCTGCTCTGCTTTACTTCCGTCTCGGGTATATTACATATGTATCCATGTCCTCAGCTGTCACTCTGTCATGGAATGTTGAATTCTCTACTCCAACCTCAACTGAAATGATCCCCCTGACCCAGCCGGACACCCTCGCCTCTCCGCATGAGGGCTCTATACCTGTCCTGGCGCTGAGACTTCTCGGCGGCTTCACGAAGCTTCTTCTTGCGCTGATAAACTGCACGGACGGTGTCTCGGACCTGTTGTTTGCCCTCTTCGTAGTTTGCCCGCGCCAACTTGACGACGCTGTCAATCTGGTCAGGGGTATATATGAAGTTCCAGGTGCTCAGGAAGTCGGTTGATCCAGGAGAGATGCCAGGTACCTTCTCATTGGACAGGAGAGGCATGTAGACGACGGCGATACCGGCATCTGGCTCCATAAGCTTCCACGATGTTGGGCCCGAGATGGCCTTGGATGGGGGAGGTGGCTCAGAGCTACGCTCCTGGTTGGTTCCGACCCAGACAGTGCAGTATCCCAAGTCACCAGACTCTTGGTCTCCATGCTCAAATTTGGTCTTTTCATCCTCAGCCATGACAGCCTTTCCCTCCTCATGAGCCTCCTTGCGGAGCTCCTTCTGCTCCCGCTTGGCTTCTTGAAGCTTGGCCTCTGCCTCGTAGGTAGACTTGGCCTGAGCATCGTCGAGCTCCTTAGCGACTTGAGAGGCGGTCTCCCCTACATTTGGCCAGCCAATTCCTACAGGCCAACCCTTGATACCACGTTGACGGGCATAGCCATCGGCAACAGAGAGCCAGTTGTCCGTCTTGATATCCGCAGAGGCATCGAATGCGATGACAACGTCAATGTCACGGCCAGGTCGGAGCAGGGGGTAGATGGGCAAGTTGTTGGACATTCCAGCGTCCATGAGCTGGATGTACTCGTTGTCGTAAATGCTGGTGGGGGTGGTCTTTTCAAGTTTGCCATGCATTCCATAGGCAAAGTTGGGTATCCTCGCAGGATCAATGGGATGAACCTTGACTAAGTCATCGTCACGAGTCGAAATGAGTTCGTCAATAGTTCCAAACCCGGCCAATCCCTGAACCAAAGGCTTGATCTCTCGATAGTAGTGACTCAACGTGGCGCAGAAAGCACTACCAAAGACACCCATTAGAAGAGGTAGTCGGATCTCGGGGAGATGAAAGCCATGCTCAGGAGGAACATCCCTGCCCTCGTTGAACTTGCGACCAAGAGCCCAGGTGGGAATTCCGGCTCCGAATTCTTCGCAGAAGAACTCATAAGGAGTGATCTCGAACCATTGAAACCAAGCCTCCTTCTTAGCCTCTTCCTTGACTATCTCAGACTCGATAGGGTTTTGAGAAGCGGACGCAGGCAAGTCTGGGATCTCGTGACGCACGGCGGTGTAAATAGGCATCGGAAGCTGCCCATACTGAATGTACTGACGCTGGTTGGAGAGTTTGAAGTCGCGGTCATTAACCCCGAGATCTCCCTTGGGCACCAGGTATCTTGCAGCTAGCAAGACACCGTACACATCAACCAGGCCGAAATCAGCTTTGGGGTCACCCTTGAGCCTCTCTACCATACCACTGAGCAGGTACTTGTTGGTTGGCATCGAGGCGAGAGATTGGAAAGCCACTGGCGGATAGGCAATGTGAGTTGATGCCCTGGCCTTGAGGTGATCCAAGAGGTTGCTAAGGCTGCCCTTGTTGAATGAAGTAAGATTGAGTGCCTGAAGCCAGCATGAACCACTCACACCAGAGGTGTAGGTGACACAGTCAAACAAGCCATCCTCTTCAGTTGCCAGTATTGAGCCAGTTCCAGCAATGAGAGCCCTCAAACCTCCACCGGAACCACACATGGCAATAGTTGGAACATCATCGGGGTGAACCTCATCCTCCTCGAGTCCAAGGTACCTTGCTAAGCCTATCCGGGCGACTCGTTTTCGTCTCGCCAGATAGGCCTTTTCTTCATCGCAAAGTTCGGACGAAACACGAACCTCGGCAGAGTACCGGATTTCAGGATTGACCAAAGGATCATGTGCGTCCTGCCAAATCTCATCGGCCAAAGAGCCAGGAGACATGGACAATTCGCGCTGAAGCTTCCGAACATAGCCGGGTATCATTCTAGACCACTCTGGGAGGAAGTAGTTGACAATCTTGTCGGAAAAGGTGGAAAACTCGACATCGTTTATCGTACAAAAAGCTTCGAAACGGCGAGCAAAGTTGGTCCAGGCGGGCTGGTCATCTTCAACGCTGGAGGCGTCATCTTGCTTCTTCTGCGTGTCCTGGTGCTGCTGCTGTTCTTGATGCTCCTGACGTTGCCTGCCCTTTCCCTTCTTGCTTGAAAGCTGTGCAAAGTCGTCAGAAGGGTAAAGCCACCAGATGAAAAGTCCGCCGGTGATTACTGCAACGGGCAACGTAGATTGTTGTTGGTCCTGCTTGGCATCGCGCTTGGATGATGAGGATGAGGACGTGAAAAGGTGGCGGTGCTGTCGATGCGGGAGGATCGGCAAGCGGGAGATCCTCCTTCGAGGGGCGCGAGTGTGAAGCCTCGAGGAGAGTCTAGTCAGACCCTTCAAGGAGGCTCGGTAATGTCTCATTGTTTCAGGGAGCAATTGGTGTTTCTGGCGGTTGGTTTTATCATAGTTTGACTGGGCGCATACGTTTTGTGGCGGCCAGCCAAAACTCAGAGCATTATCGCTAGACGAGACAGGTCGTAAATCAAGTTTAAAGAGAGATTGAAATCTAGAAGAATGACCCGAAGAATCTGGGGTGTGACAGAGAGAGTTGAGATCGGATGTTAAGAGTTTGCAATGACCCGAGGTTGCGCAACTTGTTGAGAGTCCAGCTCAGCCGGATTCGTTGATGTCATTCAGAGTCGCGTCTGTCAAAAAGTGGGAAGAGGGGCGCAGAGGGACGGGATTAGGAAGTGACTTTGAATGACACCATGACTACTGCATCCGGCAAGTATTATCTTATCGTTCCCCAGGTCACAAGCACGTCGGGCAGTTCCGCATCGTCCCACTGCTGTTTGATCAAGATGAAAGTGTTGTCAACTCGTTTATGAGAAAATTCTAGCAGATGAGTAGATCCAATGGCTTTCAGTTCCGTAGATCCTTTCCTCTAATCATTTCCCATCCCATTTCCATGTGCCATGGATCGTCAAGTCCATCCACTACGACATGGGAAACTCGGGCAGTCCGGTCCAAAGAGCCAAACCAGGCAATAGCCAATCAACAACCAACCCTCGAGTTCCCCGATGCCTTCACTGTGCCTCACCTCAGTCAAGGCCCTGGACTCTCACTGGACTTTAGTGGCCGAGCCCCCTGGAACATTGCTTCTCAAAAGTCGAGATCTCGCGCCAAGAGCAGCTGGAGCGGCAAGAAAGTGGGGTTTACGGCGACGGTGGGGGGGGAACCAAATGCGCGTGCGGCAGGCGCCAGATGCGGCGGGCGGTGAAATCGCAAGAGCTAGTCGACCTTTGAATTTGATGCAGTTTTTTTTCTCGAGCGCCGGCAGAATCTCTCGCGTTTTTTTCCCATGTCCTTACCTCAATTCCAACTTGGGAGATTTTAAGTCTGCAAACCGCAAGACATCCTTTATTTGCCGTTTTTGTAAGTTTTCAAACCAACTAGCAAATACTTCCCTTTTAGGCACCCGTTTGTGGCTTACACCGCACACCGGTGACTCTTTTTCATTGTACCCCGCCACCTCTTTTCTGTCGCGACTCGTCTCACCTCGCCTCTAGATTTTTCCTCCTCCAAATCATCTTTTCGCAATCTTCCCTCGGGTCGTACAGATTTCAATTACGCGATCGCATATCAATCCTGATCTCCCATCTTCGATCGCGCCGTCAACATGAGCGACGCTGAAGTCCAGAAGCCCGTCGAGGCTGTCCCCGAGGCTGCTCCTGCCCAGCCCACTGAGGAGAAGCCTGTCGAGAAGATCGAGGAGAAGACCGAAGTGAAGGTCGAAGAGACATCCGAGAAGAAGCCTGAGGATTCCAAGTCCACCAACATCCTCAAGACCACCGCCAAGATCGACCACGAGAACCACCGCAACAACCGCAAGTTTGACCCTAGCACCCGCGAGGTGACGGATGATCCCGATGCCATCCGCAAGCAGGTAAAGATAGACACCATGCGCTTTGGGTTGCGCTCTTGCTGATCACTTTCAGGTTGAATTCTACTTTGGCGACTGGAATTTCCCCCAGGACAAGTTCATGTGGGAGTCATGCGGTGGAGCCGAGAACAAGCCCATGAAGCTCAAGACTATCCACTCCTTCAAGCGCATGCGCACTTTCCAACCTTACAGCGCCGTCGTCGCCGCCATCAAGGAAAGCAAGTTCCTCGAGCTCTCGGGCGAGGAGGGTGAGGAGGAAGTCAAGCGCAAGTATCCCTACAAGCCCATGAACACCTCCAAGACCAAGGTCGAGGCCGCCACAGTCTACGTCAAGGGCTTCGGCGACGAGACCCCCAACACCCAGTTCGACCTCGAGACCTTCTTTGCCCAGTTCGGCGAGGTCAAGGGTCTCAAGCTCCGACGTACCAACGAGAACCTCTTCAAGGGCTCCGTCTTTGTCACCTTTGCCGATGAGGAGGAGGCGAACAAGTTCATCAAGCTCGAGCCCTCCCCCAAGTGGAAGGAGCATGATCTCAAGATCATGAGCAAGCGCGCGTATTGCGACGAGAAGAACGAGCTCATCCGACAGGGAAAGATTGAGCCCAACGCTAGCAATCCCCGCAAGTTCTACGAGGGTCGCGAGTCCGGTAACAAGGGTGGACGCGGCCGTGGACGTGGTGGAAAGGACTTTGGTGGTCGTGACCAGGACGACTGGAAGAAGCGACGTGAGAACGATCAGAAGAACGGCTTCCGGGATCGACGAGGTGGTGGCCGTGGTGGCCGTGGCCGTGGTCGCGGCCGGGGTGGTCGTGATTTTGACCGAGGCCGTGACGGTGGCCGCGATCGGGATCAGCGCAAGGAGGAGGTTAAGCACAATGGCAATGAGTAAGTCCCATGCTCCTAACATCATGACAAGATGCTAACATGCTCGCAGCACCATGCCTCGCATTCAATCCACCACCGACGATTCCAAGACCAACGGTAAGCGAGCTCGGGAAGATGATGCTCCCGCCGGGGAGCCTGTCGCCAAGAAGGTTGACGTCAAGACCGAAGGCGCTTAAATGGTTATAGCTCGCGGGGGGAGGAAATAAGATACAAACGAACAAGCTGCTTGACAGTTCCGATACCACACACACAAACATTTAAAAAAGGGGATTCACGGGATGAAACAAGGGAAAGGGGATTGATCGATCCACTACAACTGTATTATGGGTTTCTTTTTCCGGAGCAACGAGGTGCTTGCTTTATTACTATGCATACCGTCATCTGATCAATGGCTCATATTTTTCCTGATGGCAATTGATTATGGCTACAATCGTGTGTGCGTGTCAAGTCAAGTGAAGCTATTCGGACGTGACATGTATCGTCATTCATTATTCATTTTTTTTTTTCTCTATCCAAGATTCCATTCTAGATAAGTATCACATTTCTACATCTCCCTCCAGTTCAAACGGAGTAATCCAGCTTGCCACCGTTGAGAACTCCCCAGAACTCCTCAATAAGCTCCTTCTGTCCACTCGGCGCCCCCCTCACAGCGAGGTACACACGCGACTCGAGCTCTACATCCCACTCCCCCGGGTTTCCGTGCACCATTCTACCTCCAGCCTCATTCAGCAGACACCATCCAGCGCAAACATCCCACGCCCAGCATCCGCCCTCCCAGTACAAATCCAGCTGTCCCGCTGCCACAGCAGCGAGGTTAAGCGCCGCAGAACCCAGCGATCGTAGAGAGTGCACCATCGCTCCGCCCGTCTCCTTGCTACCAGCCAATCGTCGGAAAGTCTCAACCTTGAGATCAAAGTTAGGACCATCGCGAGTAGAACCCCACTCAACACCAACAAGCGAACTTCCCAAACCCTCAATCGGTCTCGGAGATCGCGCAAGAGGAAGACGCTGAGGTTCAGAGGATCGTCCCCTTGTGAGGAAAGCGCCTCGGCCCTTGATGGCAGTGTAGAGTGTGTCCTGCCAGGGGTTGTAGATGACTCCGACGGCGGGTTGACGGTCGACGGCTAGACCGAGGGAGATGCAGGCTGAGGGGAAGGAGTGGACAAAGTTTGTGGTTCCGTCGATCGGGTCGACGACAAAGGTTGGTTCGGGACCGAGTCTCATGCCGGGTTTGTATGTTTCTTCGCCCATGAAGGAGATGGAGGGGAAGGTGGAGGATAGGCGGGCAGAGACCATCTTTTCGACGCCCTTGTCGGCCTCGGTGACGATATCGACAGCTATCAGAGGTTAGTCTTGAAGATGCACTAAAGATTGGGGGTTCGTACAGTTGAGCTTGGTGTCCGTGTCGAGCTCAGCAGGGTTAGCAGCCAAGATCATGGCTCCAGCCTCATAAGCGACAGAGACCATCTCATCATGAACAGCTTTAAGATCGAGGTCCGCCATTGTGTATCTTCTGTAAAGGCCAATTGAGCAAAAATACCAACTTGGAGAAGAGGTGGTCAGTTGCTGACGATGATGTCGCGGTGGAGGAGTGATTTAGGAGGGGCATTGCATTTTTGGCGGGGCAGCTTTCAAGGAGGGGCCGAAAAGGCCGGGGGTACCGGGTCCGGAACAAGCTCCGTCCGGAGTGGTTCCGTAGCCGGAGTGTCATCAAACTGCCCGCAGAGAGGAAATATCCCATTTAGCCATTGATAAGAACTGAACTGTCAGACAGGGAACAAAGGAGCACGTTGCCCCCTTGTCGTCATACCATTGGACAACAGACCAAGGAAATCCAAAACCCCCCACAGAAAGTTGAATCCACAGATGGTCCTTTCATCATAGAACGCCGTTGATTTGCAGTTACAGCTATAGTATTGTCCCAATATCCATGACAAGCAAGAAACAGTCGCATCTCGGAAGGACACGGTAAAAAAAAAAGAAGAATAGTCATGATATATCAGAGTTCCGCCCAGCGATACCCAGACCGAGACACATGGTTTCATGCTCGAAGAGCAGGTTTCCCCAGACCAGTTTAAAACAAGGAAAAAAAGCAACTTAACAATGGTGGAGGGAAAAAGACGAAGAGGAAATCGACAAAAGACTCATATCCCCATGTAGCTTTTTCTGGCGTCTCCTCGTAATCCCACAGCACATCAAGCGAGCTGCTCAAGCATAGCTCCGTCAAGATGACAGCTTCACCTCACCCAGTCAACTCAAGACGGGTTACACCTCCTCCCTAAACACAGACCTCCGCTCTGTCGGGCTGCTGTCTGCGCTTCCGCTCCTGTTCTTGGTCTTTGACGGGGGAACGGCCGTGTCGATCGGTCGCGGGCTGACTCCCCGCAAGCTCGAGCCAGCGTCATCATCGAAAGGGTTTCGTCCACCAGGTCCAGACGCAGGACTCCTACTCGCTCTCCTCCCTCGATCCTCCTCATCGTCGAACCGTCCACCCGAAAGCCCCGGCGTGGCCGCAAGGTTCATGTTGTACCCTCCGCCGTACCCAGTATCCCGACCCCGACCACCAACATCCTCCTCATAGTATCCGTACGCATCCGCCTCATGGCCAACGCGAGTATCCCAGGCCTCGTCGGGATCGAGGGGTCCGAACCCGCGACGTCCGCGGGGCGCACCACCACCTGGACCGCCTAGGTTCTGCTCGTAGGCGCCGGCGGCGGATCGGTTGTTGCGGTTCTTGAACTTGCGGATCTGATCGTTGAACCAGCCGACGATGCCGCCGGGCGCAGGCCTCGGCGGCCCGTACGGACTTTCCTCTTTATGCCATGGTAGGTATGACTTGAGGCTCGGGGGAGGGAGCTAGCAAAAAAAGATGAGGTCAGCATTGATGATGAATTGAAAGGAAAAAATAGTTTTGCGATGGCCCGCGGCGAGAATGCGCATATCGAGGAATCAAGTGGTTAAAGGAATCAATCAACAACATACCCCAAGTCTCCGAGCGCGCAGCTGTGTAAAGACAACCCATCCAACAGCAGCCGCAATCAACAGCACAAATATAGCAATGACGATGCCTCCAGCCGTCGACACCATCTTGTCCGACTCGCGGCGATAGCTTCAACCCGGCACCGGAAGCTCTCGGGGCGACGAAGAAAGCTGTCGATTTCTACCTCGTGTTCGGTCGCGTGATTGGGAGGGGAGAGAGAGCAGCTGAATCCTTGACGATTACTAGTGTTCGTAAGGCGATGAAGTTGTTTCAAAGGAGAAGAGAGTGAGAGAGAGAGAAAAAAAAAGGGACGCCCTTGTCTTTTCCTACTAGGCTGCCGAATTTCCCTTGTGTTTTTTTGTTTGTTGGATGGAGGGTGGCGGCGCTTACTCGGGAAAAGCTTCTACTCTGCTTGCTCCTCGCATTCAATTACGAAACCTGAGTGCCTCTCGGACTTTGAGGGCGGGGGGTCAAGCTTTCGGGGCGCTGACAGACAGACCTGATTACAGTGGGCTTGGCGCTGATGCTGAGCGCTGAATTTAGAATCAGTGGAGTCTCGCTAGCGCACATACTCGAGGTCCCCGGGCTCCGCTCAGACGAAGCCCAGGTCAGAGATCTGAGCTTGCAGGGGAAGGGAAGGGATGCACGGTCAGCTTCAATCTCGACTATCCTGAGCGTAAGCATCTCTATCTCGCATTTCATCTAATGGATGGTTACATTCAACCTGTAGAATATAATAAACTTCGTTATCAAGTGTTCAAAGGCAATCGTTCATTGTCTGTACTAATTCTTAAAATGCATGCTAGTTTATCAAATCATTCCGCCAGCATTCCTTAAAGCAATCCCGTATTTCTCCTTTATTTACTCCCTTGCATCCCTTCGTCGTCTGGTGTTCTATTTCGGTCCATCTCGGACACCCACCACCAACCTCCCCGCCAATTCGTGCAAATAATTGATATCCCATTTAATCCCTGTCTCTCTCTACCTTATCCACCGCATCTATCCCAGTGTCCTCCCGCTGCAGCAAACGATAAGCTCTCCACAAAGTCTTCAAGTCTGCAGAGTCCATACTCGTCGCTGCCGCAGGTATCGAGCGACATCACTCTGTCGTTGACCAGGACTCGCACGTACTCGTCCTTCTTCTCATTCCTGTTGGCGCCGCACTCGAGTTTCTCAACGTACATTCGTGCTCCAAAGGGGACTACCCATGTCGATGAGTAGCCATGCGCCTTGATGGCGGGCACAATGTGGTCCTTTGGCAACGAGGCAGTTGAGTTGTACAAGCCCAGTGCCGAGAAGATGGAGACCATACTGTTGTCATGGCTAAAATCTGCGTAAAGGGCCCTATCGAGTGGAAATGTCTCTGGTGATGAGTCCAATGTGCTGTTGGTCGTGGTGTGGTCATCAACAGGCTGCCCAGTCAAGCGTGAGATGAGCTCGTTGACATATCCAACACCTTGCGTCGGCCCCAAAGCATTGCCATTGCCAAACTTGTAGAACTTGCTCAGAGTCATGTAGTAGTCGTAGCTTCGCCAGTCCGCCTTGGTAAAGAGGTCGCAGAACCTCGAGTGACCAGCGCCATCGGGGGTGTTGGCTGCGTGGAACGGACACATGTCCATCATGTAGATGGTTTCCTCCAGCGTCAAGTTGACTCCTGGCAGGTGATGATTCAACCTGTTTCGAATCTCAGGGAGAAATCTCGCTCCCCATGCAACTTCGGCCTTTTCGTCTTCGTCTTTGGGAACTCTATCGCTTTCAAATGAGGCGCAAGATCCATGCGACATTGTGTTGTTGATGCCAGGTTCTTCAGGGATGATGAGAACATCCCGAGTATAATCGTCTCCAGACTCTCCTCGTGATGCGTAAAATCCTTGTGTAAAGTTGTAAGACGACATGATGACCCTGTCCGAGCCCGATGCCCGAACAAAAGGCTCCGTCTTCTCGGCGAGTCCCATGTACCGCTCATAAAAGGCCCTGCCAGAGTCGACCATCTGCTGCTGGCCAAACTGGGTCAGGTCTTCAGCACCCAGAGTGTAGGTATACTCCTTGAGCCACCTGTAGTTCTTGCCGTACATGGTGGCAGACTTTTGGATGCGGGCAATGGTAGCGTTGTATGCTGCAGACTTGGTGTCCGTTGGGTACCTGGCTCCGTGACGGGACAAGACGAGAGCAAATGTCACATCACAGTCGTCTGGTGTTGAGGCATCAAGTTCAGAGGGGACAGAGAAGTATGCAGAATACTGTCCCCAGAGTCGGGAGATGTCATTACAGCTCCCATCATACTCACATCCAGCTGGTCGAGTTCTATCAGACATGTTAGCTTGACTTAAAATATGAGCATCAACTCATATAACTCACCCATTGCGAACCCAGAAACCAAGAACTGTAATCAATGCGATGGTGCTAATGACCATGACGAGGTAACTCCATCGTCTCGTCTCACGACGACGGTGCTCCTCATGCCAGCTCTCAAGCCGCTCAGCGTCCGAGCGGCTCTCCGTGTCAACACCATCATCATCGTCATCGTCATGATGAAGCAGGCGTCCCCTCTCAGGGTCAGAATCAGACATGTCGTCGTTATCGTCGTCCCGGTGATCCGTGATGGGAGGCGCGTCGTCCTCACCGCGCCGCCCAAGATGCACCATCTCCAGTGATTCGGTAATCGTGACAGGGGGTATATGCTAGCTCCCGCTGGCGAGACCACCCATCAGATCAGCAGCTCTGACTGCTTGTAGTTGAGATAGAGATGCTGTAGAAGAGTCGCGGGCGTTAATGTTGTCAAGGGATGATTCCATCGAGTCAGGTTTGCGGGGCTGGATGGTGAACGAGATGAACGAGTCGCTCGGCTATCCCTGAATGTTTGACGTTGAAGACATGGCCTCGAGGTGGACCACGTGGTTGGCCAACGAATGAGGTACTTTGTCAGCCACTTTAAGCACCCTGCACATGAGTGAGTGTACAAAGGCGTCTTTTGCAGTTATTTGTATTTTATACTTAAAAGTCGGTTGAAGAATATGTCCGATATCTCTATTAAGGTTGATTAATTGAGAGGATTCAATTGGGTTGAACTTTGAGTGAGATGCATTCATCGCTTGGCTTGTAAATACCCTGCACCTCGCAATGTCTCAACTACTCATGCATGATTCACTCATACATCTTTTCTCATTCAACTTCATGTGAATCAATCAATATCTTGAGAATAATAGATCGCACTAGGCGATTCGTATTTAAAAAGCTGCACTAGGCAGTCTTAATCCCAACTAAAACTCCTGCCTCCTCTCTCAGAGCAGGCCTTCGCTTCATCCAGCGAAACATGACCAATTTTCGAGCAAACCTGCCGCCCATCCCACCCCATTCCAGTCATTACCTAGGTAACCATCCCATGAATCCGTTAAAACCAGCTCTAAGCCCAGAATCCCTTCACACAGAGTAAATAGATCCAAAACCGTCGCCCTGCGTAGTCTTGCTAGCCGCGACTTGATATGGTACAGGTGGTATCATCGTCGAATATACACAAAAGAACAGGACAAAGGAAAAAAGTAAAGTAAACGGGGTATCAGTCAGTCAGTGAATACATCCAAGCATATCTTCTTCAAATGGCGACCCCGACGCTCGTCCGGTTGGGTCGGGTATCGCCTCTGCCAAACGTGGCAAACCGTGAAATGAGTGGTTCGTCCTGCGAAACCGCAGGCGTGCTGCCTAGGGAGCAGGACGTGGGGACAGTCCGGCCCTCGTCGTCAGACTCCCAGGTGCTGACCGTGTCGGTAGAGTCTGTGCTCCGTCGACGGCCTGAAGTCTCGCCCAGCGAGACTTGGTAGAAGCCCTCGTTGCCCTTGATGGGACGGGGCGCGTTGGTGACAGAGTCGAAGCTCAGGTTCCGGCTGTGCTGCGACCCGGGGAAGAGCCAGCTCGATACCCGGGAAAACGACTTTTTCTTCCTCAGGGGAGGTCTGAGGACAAGAGGTAGAGGAGGAGGTAGAGGAACATTATTCCTCTTGGTACGAGGGGGAGTGCTCGTAGGAGTTGAAGGGGCGCCAGGAGTCCTCGCTCGACGAGGAGGGTTGGCAGGGAACCTATTAGGAGGTGTGGTAGGAGGAGTTCTGATAGGCGCTGTATGAGGGCGGTCAATATCAGAAGTGAGCCTCTCAGCAAAAGACGGAGCAGCTGGAGGCAGAGCAGGAATCGAGGGCATCGGCTCCAGTTCTATGCCGGTCAGCGAAAGACGCTCGGAAGAAAGCCAAGACGCAGGATTCATACCAGGCATCGTGCGGGCCGTGGAGTGAGGTGTTGATGGCCGGCTGGGCGTGTAGAGGCTCTGCCTCTCGATAACGTCGTCAATCTGCTTCTGGAGCTTCTCAACCTCAAGCATGGCGCTCGCGACACGTTCCTTAATCTTTTCCATGTTCGGTGACGAGCCTGGTGATGAGTCTGGCGATGAGACTGGCGATGTGTATGCCCGAGGACGGCTCCGGGCCCTGGGAGGGATCAAGGGAGGGATCTCATCATCCTGAGAGGTAGAGGGAGAACTCTCCAGAGCCTGCCTACGGGGGAAGTGGAAAGACATGGGAGAGTCAGAGAAGCTCTTTTGATGCTCAACCGGGCGATTCCCTTCATCTGACTGCCATTCTGCCCGATCTGACATGCATCCAGAAGACACTTCCGAGGAGAAAGTAGGAACAAAAGGAGGCGCATTAAAGTGAGGTAGAATAGGCGAGACACGGTTCGTTGGCTCATAGATGCTCAACTCCAGGGGTCGATATGGGCGATGCGGAAGCTGCTTCGCAGGCCTCAGGTTTGAGGCTCTTGATGGCGTAGGCTCAGGAACATCGGGAATCTTGGGAGAGGCTGAATAAATGTGTCGAAAGTCTTGAGGTGCTGAGATGGGCGGCCGGCGCGAGGTTGTTGATGTAGCAGAAGTACCGGAAGATAGAGACCAGAACCTCTTCCTCTTGGGAGCAACAGTTTCTCTGGGGTACTTTTCCAGCACATTGCGATGAGATGAACCCATGGGAACGGCCACAGGGCGTGGGTGGTAGAGTGGTTGGTCGTAGATGACTGGGTGTGAATGCTTCTCATCGACTTTGCCCATCAGCAACTGTTCGTCGCTCAAGGTGACGCCGGGCATGTTCATCAAAGCAGAAGAAGAATCTGAAGCCCAAGCAACGGCGGTATTGGAAGTGCAAGTAGACGGGAACTTACTACGACGCGGCCTCTTGTCAGAACAAGCGGCCAGCGGTGCGCAGCAGAGGGGCAAGGACGAGAGCCACGAGGACGAAGGCCATGCGGCTTCTCCAGCGCCGCCGTGACTAGTTCCGGCAACTGTCATGCTGCTGCGAGGCTCTCACGTCATACCGAGGATGGCGAGAGGGAGGCAAGTGCTGGTTTATATGGAGCGGGAGCGGGTGAAGCGGCTGTGTGCTATTCGACGAGGCAGTGGGGGAATGAGGGAAGAAAGATGCTTAATACATATACATGGCACTGATATGCATGTGCGGTACTTCGTATCGGTGCACGCAGCGAATGTGCAGAAGTGGGAGGGGGGTGAATTGAATAGGAAACCTGGCAGAGGGAGGCGAAGGCGAAGGAGAAGAAGAGGAATGAATGAGTGGGATAGGACAGAAGCACGACGGGAAAGCTGCATAAGAGGACAAGGGACCCGGCAGATGAAGTAGGGAAAAGCAATGGACCAGCCACGAGCAGAGGAAGAGGAGGAGGGACGGCCGGTCCGCGACAACGGGATCTCTCTCTCTCTCTCTTTCTCCAGGTGTCCCACACACCCCCCCTCGTCTGGAAGGGAAGGCATCCATCTCGAAGCAAAGGATGGGGCCTTGTTTAGGTGGTCCCGGCCATGACGGACGTCAAGGAGGGCCGTCAGGGCAGATCGAGTGGACGAGGTTGAGCGACGGCGAACCACACGGCGCAGGTGACGGACCGGGGTCGGCTGTCACGCCGGGCCAGTCGGCGCTTAGAAGACGTCCCTCCTTGACATCGGCGACGATGCTAGCGCCGCCCACCGTGGCAAGGCAGTAGGGAATCTCAGCTGTGACTGGATCAGAGAGAGTAATAAAAAAAAATAGAGGCAGAGTGTCCGGTCCCCCCCCAAGATGATGATGGGTGTTCCCAGAAAGAGAGAACCCGAAAGTTGATGTCGTGCCTTTTCTTTGTCCACCCCCCTCATCCCCCCCTCTCCCCACTCCCGGGTTCCGTGCGGGATGGTTACTTGACGCCGCCGAGAGCTGGCGGCGTTTGCGGAGCTGTGGTGTTTTTCTGTTGGTTGGCGGCTGTGCTGTGTGTCGCGGTCGGTTGTGTTCTTCTGTGTGGTGGTGGGTG